>BEHA01003438.1:326454-345816 GCA_002897215.1 Eschscholzia californica subsp. californica
TATTGTTTGTTTTTTAAGTTTTCAGCCTATAGCTTATGAAATAGTACAGATATGGTCAGATTGACTTGAGTTGGTAAAGTCGGTCTTTTCATATCAGCATTTATACTGTGCCTGAGACATATCTCTGTCAGGATAAGATTTTCTCTCTAGATCATGACCGGACACATATTCCGGCTGGATATGCCGGGCATAGTCGCATTTTCCTTTTTATATAGGATATCAATGGTAGGACCAATTCAGATGACACCATTTGCCGAGAGCTTGTTGCCGTAATCCTAGCTCAAAATGCCGAGGTAGCTTGCACTTCAGTGTCACATACATTTACGTTTTTTCCTCGTGCGGTCTCGAAGGAGTGAGAATAACGCACAAAAATCCCTAAGGTTAGGCCAACGCTCGGGCACGATCTATATTTTTTCATTTGAATTAATCTACTACAGTTGTCATTACTTTTCACAAGAGAGGCCTTGTTAAATTTTTTGAAATGTAACAAACTTCTAGCCTAGGTTATCCATCAACTTGAGTTAAATTGTAAGGAGTAAGGACTAAGAAAAAAGAGGAAAATTAGGTCATCTTCTTGAATGTGAAAGGGGAAGTTCTTTTGACTCAAAAAAGCTAAAACTCTACATGAGAAAAGACGCATGAGAGTGGACTGAGACACTATAACCAGTGGAAAGAAGTTGAAGCTACCCTACTTCGGGTTCTCTTCTGAGTGAATATTAGGGTAAGTCATAAGGTAGGACCCAAAATCGGTTAATTTCATTAAAACCAACTTTGACCTTTCAAAATTTGGCTAATCCGGAAAAATGTAGAAAGACACTGATGCGTAGAGGCAAAGATTACTAGTGAAAGGCGAGAGGGCAAAGCTTTTTTTTTCGATGAGAAGGCGAGGGCAAAGCTTATTAAGTGAAGAAGCTCTTCCTGTCACCTGATTGAAATTAAAAGAAAGGAACAAAGTGCTGAAGCCTGAAGAAATGGCATCCTCAAGAACAAGCGGAGACCTTTCTTTCATCACTAAGAGCATCTCCAAACGCCCAACCTCTATATTGGCATAATCTCTATAATTTCACTCCTTAAATAGAGATTCACTCCAAACGCAAAACACTATTCAAGTCTCTATATTGGCATCTTTGTTATTTTATTATTTTTATTACTTATAACTTCTTTGATAAATTAAATATAATTAATATAGATTATATATAAAAACATTATATTAAAAAATACATATAATATTAGAGATATTACAATGCGTACGTTACTACAAATCTTAGAGATATCACAATGCGTACATTACTACAAATTACGAAAATATAAACTAATATTGTTACGTAATAACTACTCCCGTAAAATTATTTAGTACTCCGGTAAGTCTCCACCTTCGCCTCCACTTCTAGATTCGCCTCCGTCTACACCTCCATACCCACCTTCGTCTACACCTCCATACCCACCTCCGTATCCACCACTTCCGTATCTACCAATTTGATGTCCACCACCTTCATTCTATGAAACGATATGATCTTATTTATTACCTAATTTTGTATTTTGTTACGCATTTTATGTTTATTAATAAAATTTTAATTATGACCATTTATAATTATATAATTAATTAAATAGTATTATTAGTTTATTAGAATACAAAAGTAATAGGACACAACTGTCAATTCACAAGAGGAGAAATTTACTGTTGAAAATACATAAATGGAAACTTATAAAATTAGAAAAGATAGGACGAGATTAAATCTTTTTTTTTTTAAGGATCTTTTTTAAGGACGAGATTAAATCTAAGTAGAAGGATATATTAATTAAGTTGGAAAGCAATATCGTTCAACAAAAAAAAAAAAAAAAAGTTGGAAAGCAATATTGGAGCCAATATTCCAGCCGGGGAGGTGTCGTGCACTATAGGCACCTCCAAAGTTACTTCAATACCATATGAAAATTATGAGACTCTTACAAAATTTAGAAGTTCTGTTCATGTTTAGCACTCACAAAAGAAGATACTAATAATTTCAGTTACCTACATTTAAAACTACAGATTTTCACTTTCTATTCTATCAAATATGTGTTCGTAAATAAAAAAAACTCTTAAATAGGCACCACACTATTGGTGTTAATGTAAAGTTATGGCTGTTCATACGGCCTTAGTTCTCGAGGCAAGGGAATGCAAGAGGTCGCTCCTTTAATGAGATACTGAATTATATTATACTGATCGTCTGATCGATAACATGAGACACTATAGTAAAAAAGAACCAAAGAGATTTGAAGATTTTATTTTGGATATCTCTTACAATAATTAAACACTATTATTAGATACAGACTTATCAAGATGTTTGAAGATACTTTCCTATATTAGTTAGGAATGTAAGAAACCTTAACTCAAAACGGGGGCCAGGGGATGGACGACACGTGCCAAAACACCGAATAGGCACGAGCAAGACTTTGATAAAACTAACTGGGGGACAAGACTCGGAAGAACTTTGCCACCTAACTCCTGGAATAGGAGGTCGACACGAAACTCTTAGCCAACGTGTGCTCTGTCATGACTTAAATACCCGTGGACTCGACTAGATCTGCATCCTAAGCCCTAGAAAAAGGGTAGAAGTAAGTTATGTGCCCAAAGAGAGTACACCCCCAAGTATAAAAACGTCAAGTAATAAACCCGGTAAGACCATGGTCGATCCACGGAGATAAGAAGGTAATTCGGATATCGAGAGAGTCTAGCCCACTGGTTTAGCTGTCACTAAATATCTCAGGCTAAAACGAAAAGATACCAATATGAGTTTGTAATTAATTTGGATTAATAATAAGAAATAAAGAAAAATAAAATTAGACTAAACTATCTAAGTGAGAGGTGAGAGAGATTCGGGAGAAGAGTTGCAAGAAGAGTCGAACAATAGTCGATTGAGAGGATACTTCGATCCACATGTTTCGATATTGATAACTACTAATTACCTATTGGCATGGAAGGTTAGTTAACTTCACCCACACACATCGGCAATACTAAGCATAATGTGTCAAAAAAATAAGCATATATAATCGATCAAAAGTTACTAAGCATCGACTATCAAACTAAGTACACACTATCAAATGAGTTGACATTGAACAAGTATGACATTCCTAAGTATAATGCGTCAAAATAAGTATAACGATCAAAAGTTACTAAGCATCAGCTATCAAACTAAGTATGTGGTATCACATTATTAGTCAATAAACTATTAAGACTAAGGCTTCTAATTCATAAAATTAGACGAAGGTATTTGAACTAGCATTTAACAAAAACATAATCAAATAATCATATATCAAATCATGCTTCACAAGTTTTTGTACAATGGAGTTAGCTAAACATGGCGAACAAGTAATAAATGATAAGAAGATAACAAGAGAATCTCCCTTTTTCGATGTGGCGCGAGGCTAAGATCGTCGGAAGTCTTTAAGATGCAGCCGATCTCCCCTTAGTGAGTTTCTGATTTCTCCTTAGTATTGTGAAATAGGTGCCCCATTAGTAAAAAAACAGATTTTCAACCCTAACACCAAGAGAAGCAAGATAAAAAAGTTCAAAGTTAAAGCCCTAGAGTTTCTGGTCAAAGAATGGCAGGAAAAGTCTAGAAAGGTTCGGCCAAAGATGATTATTCCGGCCAAAGCCAAAGTCCAGCCAAGACCAGCTCGTTTCCGAGCCGTAACTCTGTCCTGTGCGCGTCCTTAGCATTCTCGAGCTAAATGCTTCGTCCCGAGCTGCTATAATTGAATCCCGAGCTCGAGCTACTCCAATGGAAATCCTGTGTTATTGCCTTGTGCCATTTCTGTCCTGTGCTTCATGAGCTCTTTTTGTGTCGGCCAAAGCTATGGTCGACCTGGTGTATTGGCTGGCTTCAGGGCCGTGGCTGACAATTTTGGGACCCAATGCCAAAGTTCAATCGGACCCTTTAATACAAATTTGAGGTAAACAAAATTGACATGCGAAGTAATAAGCACAAATGTGAAATAATTATATGTGAAACGTTATAATAAGTCATTGATAAACCTAAACGAATGGTGTTTCTCCATGATTTTCTTAACTAATTAATATCCCCTAATTTGTATAGGACTTTACAAAAATTAGAGTTTTGATTGTCCTTTTTCACATAATTTAAAATTTAAGGAAAGATAGATTGACAGAGAAAATTTTTTAAGAAAAAAAGATTATATAGAGATTTGAAAGTGGGAAAAGTTTAGAGAGAGAGAGAAAGAAGTTGGGTGTTACAACATAAAAAAAGAAGTTGAGAAAATGCTCATAGTGGAGGTGAACCCAAGACCTAATATGCACAAGTTAAACAACTTACCAACTGAGCTAGTATCCATCTATTGTAATAATGTTACTCTTATTTCCTAAATAAGTTTAGCTAGATATTATCCGAAGAACTAAATGGGCCCTTGGGATGGGGGGGCCCAGTGCAGGCGCCTGTCCGCACTGGCCCATCCACGACCCTGGCTGGCTTCTTCTTCCTTTTCTCTAGCTCCAAGCTTAAACCCTGGCTCATTTCTTAGACAAAAACACTTGAACTTTTCTTCCCTGTTTTTCATACCTAAAATAAAAATCAAGGCTTGGTCTAAAGCTTGACACTATTTTGACTTAGGTTTGACTTAGACTTAGTCTTCTTGGATGGACTTGGTCTTCTTGGACCCTTGGGCTTTGGGTTTGGGCTTTGCTTCTCATTTAGAAACTAAGGGGGTGCTTTCAACTTTGTCTCTACATTCTCTACATTTCCAAAAATACCAAAATACCCCTCGGCTTCTTTCCTTCATAACTTCCACGTCCGAACTCCGGTCTGATTTCGTTTTTGCCGCCGGATTCAACATTGACTCCACTTGTCATTTGACCTCTGATTGTGACCAAAATACCCATGGTGTTCTTTTCTTCTGGTCTCGTCCATATGAAATGAAAATGTGATGAACTGCTACATGTTATTCCTGATCAAACGTCAAATTCCAAATAAGCTACCTAACAAGAAAAACACATAATATATTAGAAATAACACCCAAAATGAACTAAGACGTCTAAGTTAAGTGACTCAAATGTGGCACTTTCATGTCACATCAGTAAGCTCCACATCTTAATCTCTACTCTAGCGAGGAAAATATCAGTAATACGGAGAGTTCAGATAGTGCCGAATATCTTCTTATGATTAGAAAGATTCCATTAACGGCCATGCCTAGTGACCTTCATTAAGAAGGTGACTTACCTCGCCAGACAAACTTGTACAACACCGCAGGTTTTCCTTGAAAAGAGATATGATTCCTTAGCCTTTGATTTCTGCTTGACTTTCAAACTGCAACACTAAACTGACTTGAGTGTCAGAGTGTCTCTGCAGGTACTCCCCCCATTAAGTCATCGACGACAAGGAAGAATAACTAAATCAAAAGTATGTAAAGAAGATGATTATCCGGAAGATACCCTAGAAGACACTCTTTGACATCATCTATTTGACGCTAGAGGAGGAAGTGTCACTTCAGCAACCCTAGAGGTTCGTTACCACGTATCCGACAATGTTGAGAAAGTTCGAGCACTCAAATCCGCCGTTACCATATACGAAGCTGGAAATCTAGTAGAAAAAGTAATCAAATTGTTATAAGAATAGAGGAAAGTGTCGACATACAAGCCACGATGCGAGTAGGCGTGAAAGCCTCATAAGCTCAAAGTGTTCGATATTGGCATTACCAGAGCTAGATGTGGAAGTTTCTTCCCATGGAGATATAAGAAAATAAACGAAGATTCTCAAAGCGACCAAAGATGCAAAGCGAGTTTCTTTTATGAACTGTCTGGCAAACCATGATTCAAAACACGGGGTGTCACAGTTGGTATCAGAGCATGAGTACGTGCATTGGGTCGGCTTGCATCAGAATATACTTATGTGCATTAATAGGGAGAGGTAACTAAAAGCACCAGGCTTGTTAAATTCGTAAAAGTGTCAAGAGAAAATATAAAAAAGTAATAATATTGTTGATTTTCTTTTGTTCTTAGTTGAGATTTTAAGATTTTTATTTTATCTTTACTGACTTTAATGTGCTCAGCACATCTGGGTCAGGCTTGCGTGAAGGACCACTCAGATATCATAATGTGAGTAAGGTTCCTTTAACGGTAGGTCACTTGCATCATGATTTTGTTATGCGAGCACATTGCCTGCAGAAGATAGTGATGCCGATGAACCGAATATATGTAATTAAGGTATGAATTGCATTCATAGTAGACTTAGGTTCATATCATTGGTTGGTTAGTTGTGGATGGACTTCTTGATTCTTGTTACTTACTTCGATGTACTCGCAAAAGGAATACTTGGTGGACGGTTTACGTTGGTTGTTTCTTTTCCTTCATTGTTGTGCCAAGTGGTATAAGAGGACGGTCAAGGGTTAATAAGAGGTTTTGGTAGAAAATTTTGGGCAAGGGCGACATATTGATGTTGTAAAAGTATCGAAGTCAAAAGTGTTTGAGGAGGTTAAGTGATGTAAACTTTGGTGAAAGCGTAAAAGTAATAATATTCATCGATAAAAATAAGAATAAACTGAAATAAATAAAGAGAGAAGATGCAATCAAGGCTGATTTTATATTTTGTAATTCGATTCAATGCTTAAAAAGACAGAACGGGCTCTCCTATATAGAGTTTAGACTCTTCTAGACAGACTCAAATAAAGAAAAAAGAACTATTCATTGCTACTTTCCTTGATTGCTACTACTCCTATTTCGAAACAACTAAATACTTAAACCTGGAAACCCTAAATTCTCATATACGAAAACTCTACTATACAGACTCACATGACCTGGCTGTTAGGCCCACTACTAGCTTGGCTGAGAGGCCCTTATGGTCGATGGTCTCCATCATACTCCCCCGCTGGAGAAATACTTGCCCCCCGAGTTGTTATCGACATAAAGTGGATCGTCCGGAAAATACCGATAGATATCTACGACATTGAAAGTGTTGGAGATGCTGAAATCTGGAGGAAGATCAATAACGAACACATTATCGTTTATTTTGGTGATGACTTTGAACGGGCCAAACTTCTTTTGGCCGAGTTTCTTGAAAGTGCCCACGGGAGTGCGCTGCTTGGAAATAAAGACCATCACTAAATCACCAACGTTGAAGTCCTTTGAGACTCGATGTCGTCCGCCGAAGCCTTGTAAGAGGTATTGGAGGCGGAGATATTAGTTCGTACTTCCTCGTGTAGACGCAACATCTTAGTTGCCAACGTGTCGGCATTATGGTCAAATTCTGGTATCGCGGAAGTGGACCAAGGTCGAGTACATGTTACGGACGGGATGTGTAAACAATAGCGAACGGTGCCTTCTTCGTAGTACGGTTAAGCGTACTGTTACAGCAAATTCAGCATGAGGGAATGCGGTTTCCCAATTAATACCCCTGTCTTTAGTAATACGCCGTAGTAAATTTCCAAGTGAACGATTAACCACCTCGGTTTGAGGGTGGCAAGTACTACTGAAGTTGAGATTAGTATCAAGTCTCTTCCATAAGAAGCACCAAAAGTGACTTTGAAACTTAGCATCACGATCGGACACTATACGTTTAGGTATCCCGTGTAAGCGAACGATCTCCGAAAAAAAAAGGTTCGCAATATTAGAAGCATTGCCCGTCTTTTTACACGCAATAAAGTTAGCCATTTTGCTGAAACGGTCCACCACTACAAGTATTGAATCGCGTCTTTTCTGGGAGCGAGGAAGACCAAGGACGAAATCCATAAAAAGGTCCTCCCAAATAGTGATGGGAAGGGGTGGCGGTGTATATAATCATGTATTCTAAGTCTTGCCCTTACTATTTTGACACGTGAAGCATCGTTCAACAATGCGAGAGACATCTGAGCGAAGTTTTGGCCAAAAGAAACTGTCATAAACCAAAGTGAATGTTTTGTCACGCCCGACATGACCTTCATTATGAAACTCACGTACAATATGCTCGCGTAGAGAAGAAGACTGGATGCACAACTGCTGCCCACGAAAAAGATAACCGTCAGACAGTAAAAACTCACCCCGAAGGGTGGTAGGAGGAACAATCGGCCCATATAGTGGCAAAGTCCGGGTCGTACTTGTATTGGTTGATTATGACGTCGAACCCTGGAACATGAACGACCATGGTGGTGAGGAGGCTAGCTCGTCGGCTAAGTGCATCTGCACCGTGTTGGAAGTCCCGGATTTATTTTTGATCACAAAGTTGAACCATTTGATATAAGAGATCCAACGCATATGCATCGGGTTTGCTGTTCGTTGGTCGTTGAGGGTTTGAAGCGCCTTGTGATCCGTAAACAGAACGAATTCTACCTCCAATAAGGAAGTCGTGCCAATGCCGAAGTGCCCGATAGATGGCATAAAATTCGGGCTCATAAACAATCCACTTACTTCTAGCATCTCCTAATTTTTCACTCATGAATTCAACCGGTTTTGTATGTGGGGACAGAACAGCCCCAATCCCAAGTCTCGAGGCGTCGCGTTCGACTTCGAATAAGGAAAATCCGGAAAAGCCAGAACCGGTGTGCAGAGCAAAGACATAGTTTGATTAAATTAAAACTATGTTTTGCACTTCATCCCAAGAAAATTTTCCTTTTTTTATACAGTCGGTAAGCAGAGCTGTAATAGTACTGAAATCACGAATGAATCGTCTATAAAACGAAGCCAAACCATTGAAACTGCGAACCTCTGATGGTGAATAAGGGGTCGCCCATTCCGAACTAGCACAAACTTTTGCGGTATCCACTTTCATGCCATCCTTGTGGATAATAAACCCCAAAAAATATACCTCATCTAGGAAGAAGTGACTTTTCGGAACGTTCATGTATAAGTAGTTTAGGCGCATAACATCGAAAACCGCCTTAATGTGGTTGAGGTTGGTCACTTTTGGAAGTTCTACATATGAGAATATCATCAAAGTAAACGACAACAAATTTGTTCAAGAATGGTTTGAGTACCTGATTCATGAATCGCATAAAAGTGTTAGGTGCGTTGGAGAGACCGTACGGCATAACCAACCACTCGTAAAGACCCTCTTTAGTGTTGAACGCCGTCTTCCATTCGTCCCTTTTATGTATACAAATCTGGTGATAACCTACTTTAAGGTCGATTTTGGAAAAAACCGTAGCTCCGGACGGGTGATCGAGCATATCTTCCAAGCGAGGAATCGGGAACCCGTACTTGATAGTAATTTTGTTGACATCTCTACTATCAACACACATCCTCCATATTCCATCTTTCTTCGACACCAAAAGTGTGGGGATCTCGCGTGGGCTAAGGCTCTCAAGAATGAAACCATTGGCTAGTAATTCTTCAACTTGTTCCTGAAGTAATTTGTGTTCACGAGGGCTCATCTTGTGATGTGGTAGATTTGGCAAATTAGCTCCTTGAAAAAGATCGATTTGATGTTGAATATCCCGTAAAGATGGGAGGACGGTTGGTGACGAAGACGGAACGAAGTCCTGGTAACTGTCTAGGAGTGTTTTAATCTCCGCGAGGATGATACTTTTGGAGGACGTGACGTCCTTGGCGGCAAGAAGAAATCCTCTTCGCTGGAGTGGAACCTGCTTGTTGTCTGCATCTTCTAGAACCGAACCAACCTGCTTGTGTGTATCTTCTTGTATTGGGAGGAGGATAATGTTCTTTCGGAACCACAAGAACTCAAACGTGTTCTCCTACATCATTGAGTAGCGTCGACGTCAAAAATCCAAGGTCGACCGAAAATAATGTGACAGTTATCCATGTCAACAACGTCACAACAGATAAAGTCGCGGTAGTGAGAACCGATGGAGAACGTAAACATGCATTGTTGGCGAATCGATAACTCGCTTTTGTCAGAAATCCAACCGAGTTTATATGGGCAAGGATGATCGATTGTAGGAAGACCGAGCGCTTTGACGAGGCGAAGTGATATCATGTAATCTTCGCTACTGTTGTCTATAATGAAGTCACACACCTTATTGTTGATGGTGAGTCTGGATTTGAACACTTTATGTCGTTCTGCATGATCCGGAGGTTATGGAAGAAGGGAGGAAGGACGTTGGAGAGGCGAGGTCGCGATGAATGGTAGAGCAAAAATTTTCTCGTTTTTTGTATCAGGATTTTGCGTGCTCATGATACCAGCTGATGTAGACTTTGGCAGAAGCGTAAAAGTAATAGTGGTCATCGATAAAAATAAGAATAAACTGAAATAAATAAAGAGAGGAGATGCAATCAAGGCTGATTTTATATTTTGTAATTCGATTCAATGCTTAACAAGACAGAACGGACCCGCTTACATAGAATTTAGACTCTCCTAGATAGACTCAAATAAAGAAAGAAGATAACTATTAATTGCTACTTTCCTTGATTGCTACTACTCCTATTTAGAAACAACTAAATACTTAAACCTAGAAACCCTAAATTCTCATATACGGAAATATACGGACGCATATGACCTGGTCGTTACGCCCACGACTAGCTTGGCCGAGAGGCCCTTGTGGTCGATGGTCTCCATCATTACGTGTAATTGGCTTTTGACAATATAGAAGTTTACAAAAATCGGTAACGGTGAGACATAATGAAATATACAAGATAAACATGGATGTATCGATTCATTTAGGACGGAAATTAGTAAGGTAATCTCCATAGAAGGACAATTTAGAAATCTGCAATGACTCAGGGAAACCAAAGCAAAACATGGTGATAACGACCATGTGTACGGCGACAATAGCTTAGGGCAGCAAAGTCAAAATATGCGTGGTCAATTTGTTCTATATGGACGGACTTGTGGTTAAATTTTGTGAGCCGAAGTCACTCGAGCAGGTGATTCTCGTATGAAGACATCGCCAGGAGTAATTAACCTAGGGTAATACGAGAAATACCATCGAAGGTTCAGAGTAAGATACCTCCAGAATCTAGTTACCTTGGGTTACAAGAGTCTATCGGGAACAAAGTTTCCTTACAAGATCGGCAACACGATCTATCGAAACACCTAAATATACTCAAACGAGGAAACTTCATAGTAGTTTCATCCAAAACCGGTGGATCTTCACCGCCTCATCACAACCACGTGTCTACAGTCGACTAAATGAACTTATATAAAGAAACACATTCTCCCTAAATTAGGCAATTAAAAGTTTAATCTCTAAACCCGGACATTCAACTCAATTCTTTAACTATAAGAACCCTTTACTGATTTGAGCGTCCAAGAGCTTTCCGAGGTCTTTGCAGGTTTTGTCCCTGAATTACAAGAAGCAGTCCAAATTTGACGCAACTGATCTTTATATCCTAAATGATAACCTAAACCCATTTTTAGACATCGTCACTTAAAGGTCTCTTTTGTCAGTGGTCCCCAGACGATGGTGATGATAGTTTTACTGCTAGTGGTGTTATTAGTTTCCAAAAAACGCAGAGTACGAGCAGGGGTCTGGTGCGTTTTTTTTAGACCAGACCCCACTCCACTTTTGTTTGGTTGAGCACGGTTCTAGTTCTTGTTCGGTTCTGGCCTTGCATCTTTCTTAATGATTCTATTTAGCTTTTCACCTCTAGTCAACATTTCAATCACCTTTCTAAGAGGTCTACAATCCTTGGTCTGTGACTATCCTTTTTATGAAAGGCACACCAGACAATGTGTCTTTTGGTCCCTTGGAGAACTTGTTACAATGCGAGTTTCGGAATTGCACAACATTCTATTTGACCAGTATATCTCTAATATCTCTTATCTCCTGACATTCAGAGGTGTGTATTCTTTGAACTTGGGCCTTGACTTCTTATATCAGTCCCATCACCAATTAGTGGACGTTTGTCATCTTCCTTACCTATTCCTTGGCAGAGTTTTATCGTGCTCTACTTGTGGCCTATGTTCTTTGTTCATCTACTAGAGTCTTTCTCTAGGCACTATCACGGTCTACACCTTAATTACCAGGTTAGCCAAGGTTTTGTTATCTCCTTTGCCATTTTTATAAGATAGAGTATGTATTTCTAATCCCTTTTTCCAAGGATGCTCTTGTTATGTCATTGTTCAAATGAGATATTTGTACCATCTCGTTCTTGAAATTCTTCCAATAATTTTCAATGTTTTTCCTCTGCCTGGACGAAGTTCAGCGGATCCTCCCGACTCTTCTCTGGCATCTTACTGATGTAAAACGATACGTAAAAAGTTGTGAATAACTCTTTGAAAGAACTTGTAGAGCTTGACTTTAGCGAGGCTTACTAGGACATTGTCGTCTCATTCATGACAGTGGGGAAGACTCAACACATAGTAGGCTCATCAATTGTTGGTAGACTGATGTAGAGGAATTGGCCGAAAAATACATGGAAGAAATAGATGCGGCCAAGTATAAAGGTGACAGACTAAAACGGCCAAAACCAAAGCTATGGGTGTCGGAATTGAACGAAATTTTGAGGAATGGTGCGAAATAGCATTCTAGTCATTCCTTAGTGCTTTGCCCCATCTGTCCCACTTTGAGGGTCAAATTTCGTCGTTTAGGGCCTCAAAACGGACTTTTGGTAGTTTTTCTATTTTTTGGGAATTGTTTCAATTTAGGATTTCTGCTATTCTAGTATTTTATTTTTTTAGGAGTTGCTATTTGAGTTTGACTAAGATTAGGAAACCCTAGGCATATATAAAGAGGGTCTAGAAGTTGTTTCATTCATTGAATTCAATTAATAAAATTTCAGTATTTTAGTTTAATCTTATCAGTTTTGATTCTACAAGTCTTAAGACGGAGATCTAAAGGCTTATTCTTAGTTTTATATAGGCTTAGGGTTTCCTAATCTTAGTCAAACTCAAATAGAAACTCCTAAAAAAATAAAATACTAGAATAACAGAAATCCTAAATTGAAAACAATTCCCTAAAATAGAACAACTACAAAAAGTTCATTTTGAGGCCCTAAACGATGAAAGTTGACCCTCAAAGTGGGATGGGTGTGGCAAAGCCACAATTAATGATCGGAATGCTATTTCGTACCATCCCTCAAAGTTTCGGTCAATTCCGACATCCGTAGCTTCGGTTTTGGCCGTTTTAGTCTGTCACCTTTATACTTGGCCGCATCTATTTCTTCCATGTATTTTTCGGCCAATTCCTCTAAATCATAGACTCAAATTGTGATAGTCATTAAGAAATTTCTCCAGATCAATAGATCCGTCCTACCTCTCAAGAGCAAGGCACTTGAAGTCCCGAGGCCTCTCTGATCCAATATCTCTTGACTGAAGAGTGGTGGCGTTTGTCTGCTTATCTTTGGAGTTTCCATCTCAGTCTTCTTCTTCTTCGTCTCTATCGATTTTGTATCACTAAAGAGTTAAAGGTTGGTTCCTATTCTTCCTTAGGCTCTATCTCTAATATATGGTGTGGCGGTACTTGTCAACCAACTCCTTCTGTAGTAGACGCAACTTCTTCGTGCTCCTCAAAGGCCTTCGCGGCTCGTCTCTTCATTCAACTTGTCTCTTCTTTCTGGCAGTTACTTCTTCTTTCCAACTGAGTTTCTCCATAACCTCCAGCTCTTTAATTCCTAATGACAAGGGGAGTAGAAGGAAGAGCATTAGAAGTGGCTAACAAATTCCTTACGAGATATTGACAGGGGCGGACCCACGTAGGGGCCCGTGGGGGTCACGGGCCCCCACGTTTTAATTTTAGATAGAAGGATCTAATATATAAATAGGATGAGCATTATGTGACAAGAAATAATGTTCGGTGGGTTGGGTGGGGATAGATATGTCCGTGTGCTAGACCCGTGTTCGAATCCCACCATCCCTATTTTATTTAGTTTCTTTCATTTTGATATGTTTGTTAACCCCCCTTCTTTTGTTATTAGTTAGCGTTTAGTCGTTTTACTTTTCTCTTTCAACTCCTACTTATAAATCAGCTCTTCTTGAAGTTTTTTTTGTTAATTTGATGTAGGTTCCCATTAACTTCGTTAGAGTTATTTTTCTTTATATTATCATGCATATGCCTTCTTTTTTATTTCATTCAAGACATAAAGGGTGCTCTTTTTTTTCGCAGTAAAATTTACACATTTAGTTTTTATGAAATTCGAATGTGTATAAAATTAATTATTATATTGAGATTATAGTGAATGCAACTCACAAGTCAGTAGTAGTCGAGTTGGCCAGCAGTGTAGTTATAAAATATAATAAGCATTCGCTTGAACATTACATCTAGATTTTTGGACAATTTTATAACTAACAGTGCCCCCACAACATAAAATCTCTTGGTCCGCCACTAGATATTGAGAAGGCCATACTTCGTACCTCAGTTTTTCTGTACCTCTAGATTTGATCTAACTCTTTATGTGACCTCAACAGAGTTGTCTACTTCATAGACAGAGCATCAACATCTCGTTTTTTTTTTTTCTTTTCTTAACCGCAACCTCTTCTTCTAGATCATCGCATTCAGACATGGTGATGATGATCGTATAGGTAACAAATCTAATTTTGAAAGCGGATCTTTGGCGTAATTTGGACTGCTAGATAACCGCCATTCTCTCGAGCGGAGATCAAGGTGTCCAACTCACTTATTCAAATATCCTTACTCTGTTCCTCTAGTTAGAGCATAGCTTAAGGGTAAAGCTCCCTCGGATCGACCTCTCTGCTTGCCACTATGCTTGACAGAGTTTAAGGTGCCTAGGAAACTCGTACCGACCTTCTAACAATCTCTCTAATTAGAGTAGGGCTCAGATGGTAGAGCTCGTTTGGGCAACCTCTCTGCTATCTTTATCAAAGGCTTGTTCTTTGTACACGCAGACGAAGCGGGCACATACCACTCAGGTTAATTCGTTGACATCTTGACTTGGTCAAAGTTGACGAATTATTGGCTCAGCAATATTGAATCTCATTCTATTTGAACGTAGTATCACACTAAAGCGAGGAAGAAAGTGGTTGACGAGTCGAAACAATGAAGAATGTGGATGTCGTACAAGAAGTGATAAGCCTTACCTAATGTAGACTATCATCATGGACCTCAAGGCCAAGCCATTGGGCCTCATGGCCGAGTCCATTAGGGTTAGATTTGAGAGTTTCTATGTTTTGGTATTTCCTACTAAGTCCAGGTTTAGAAGTTTCTATGTTTGAGTATCTTTGATATTTAGGAATCCTAGTTTGAGTCTATTTAGAACTGTTAAAGTCCCTGCGAAAGGAAGTCCAGTCTATCTTTGTTATTCAGATCTTTGAAGAATAATCAATCAAGGTTATCATTAAGTTTGTCGTTTCGTCGTTTATTATTATTTTATCGATTTATTTAATTAGTTGATCATAGTTTTAATGGTGGATTCTATTACTTTTACGCTTCCGCAACAATCTGCATCAGCTGGTATTCAAAGCTTGAAGAATCTGGGAACAGATGAATTTTTTTATGGATACGTCTCTTCTTGAATGTTGGAAAATTTTTCCACGTTTATGTTGGGACCCTATTCGCGATGCATCTCAATTCTATATTGATCTAGAAGATGAGATAACAATCCATAAAGTTTCTCAAATTCTACTCTTCGACGGTCAATTTCATATAAATTTCTGGATTCAACACATTGAAGATTGGTTCCGAAATCAAGATGTTCATGCTAAAGATAAGGTTTTTTTGTTGAGCAACATATGTCCGAAAGAATCTATGAACAATTCAATGCATTAATGCAGTGGATACTCATTAATTAAGGGAAAAAAATTCATAGACGATTGGACTACAGTGAAGAATATCTTCAGGTATGTTTTTCTTCCTTTCGATGAATATTTGTCTTATGAAGAAACAACGATTGAATCAAGAAGACAGTACTCCGAAGTTCATTTTACCTCTGTAATCAATGATATTAAAGGAGAAGTTCTTGACGAAAGAAACATAATTTTTTCAATAGAGGAGGAAGAAGAGGTAGGCAACTTCCCTTCATCACACCTCTACCTTAGCCGTGGTACGGAACACCCAAGCCCAAACCAATTATTTAACTCGTATGCAATTCTGGGAGAAGATTTTCTTGTTTCAAATCATAAATTTCTCCCGCATCAATTTCTGCAGCCATTGGTTTCATTTCTTAAAATTCAATTAAACCCTAATTTTTGGAACGATTCTGTTGGTTTTGATATTCAAATTCTCAAAGATAATTCTCTTGTTTATTATTCTTTACCCGACGAAGAAAAAAGGAATTCTCGTAACTTTGTTTGGAAACCAGGTGATTTGTTTGTTTTTATTCATTCTCTTGTTTCTTCATGGGTTTCATCTCTTAAAATTCAGACAAGCCCTAGGAACTCAATTGCTTTCTCTACAAGTTTTTGATCATCCTCATTGGTGGACACTGGGACGTTTTCTTTTCAAGTTGAAATTTACTGGCTTTTGAGTTTGATCATCAATACCTTATATTATTATATAGAAATAAGGAGTTATTCCTTCATGAACTAATTAGTAATGCTTCTGATGCTTTGAAAAATATTAGATATGAAAGCTTGACACATGAGAATAATCTGGGAACAATTGCTAAGTTTGGAATCAAGGATTTCATAGGAGAAAAAAAAGATGTTAGCATGATTGGGCAGTTTGGAGTTGGGTTTTACTCGGTTTACCTTGTTGCAGAGAAATTTATCGTTACCACCAAGCACAACAAGGATGAACCATATGTATGGGAATGAGAATCTCAGGCTGGTAGGTCTTTCATTGTTACCAAGGACACTTCTTGTGACAACCTAGGTAGAGGTACCAAGATTGTCCTCCATCTCAAGGATGATCAACTTCAATATCTTTAGGAACTTAAGTTGAAGGATTTGGTCAAAAAGCACCATGAGTTCATCAGCTCCCCAATCTCCCATTGGACCGAGAAGATTTATGACAAGGTAGTTGATGAAGAAAACAATGATAGTTGGATGTGGTTCTTATCTGAACTTCATAATGTGCTTGAGATTAACACAAAGAATATGCATCCGACGCCCACAATACTATTGGACAGGAGAAAGGGAATTGTCGAGGGAGTAGAGGCAAATGTTCTGACAGCTTTTCACGGCTTCTTTGTGCGTCATCTCACTGATAGTTTTCAGAATGATAGTTGGATGTGGTTCTTATCTGAACTTCAACTAATTCGACTGCCCAAACCACAATTGAGATTGCTTCTTTGTCTGAAAGAGTTTATTTTTATATCACCATTACCCGTGCTGGGTTCGAGCAATTGAATATGGAGTTCTTTAGGAAGTGTATGGAACCAGTTGAGAAGTCTATGGGAGATGCTAAGATGAATAAGATTAGCGTCCCTTATGTTGTTCTTGTGGGTGGATCTAGTAGAATCCCTACAGTTCAATAATTGTTGTAGGACCTCTTCAATGGGAAAGATCTCTGTAGGAGTATTAATCCGGGCGAAGATGTTGCAATTCAAGATCCTATCTTGAATGGAAAGATATTTAAAGCAGTTTTTGAATCAGTGATGAATTGGTTGGAGAATTTCAAGGTTGATTTTTTCATCAAGAAGGATGTGGTATTTTCACTCCTTTTGTTCAAAGATGATGGAATATGGTATTTTCAAGTTCTTAACAGTTCAGTCTTATACGTTTTGGATTGGAGGACAACATTCATTGTTTTTCCAAGAACAAAGAAAGTAGTATATGTGTTTTCTTTCATCAAACTAAAAGACGGACGATGTCGCAATTTATTGGACGTTTATATGTTGGTATTGCTTTTGCGAGTATAGTGCTAATATATGATTCAGATTATAGTTGGTGATATGGTCAATATTTTTCTTCTTCGAATTTTCAGTAAATTTCAGGCAAAGTGGGAATTACTGATCGCATTGTTGAGTCTCACTTGAGGGCAACTTCTTTCACGGACGGGGAGTATGATGGAGACCATCATCATGGGCCTCACGGGCAAGCCATTGGGCCTCATGGCCGAGTCCATTAGGGTTAGATTTGAGAGTTTCTATGTTTGTATTACCTACTAAGTCCAGGTTTAGAAGTTTATATGTTTGAGTATCTTTTATATTTAGGAACCCAATCCTAGTTTGAGTCTATCTAGAAGTGTCTAAGTTCCTATAAATGGAAGTCCAGTCTATCTTTGTTCTTTAGATCTTTGAAGAATAATCAATCAAGTTTATTATTAAGTTTATCGTTTCGTCGTTTATTATTATTTTATCGGTTTATTTAATTAGTTGATCATAGTTTTAATGGTGGATTCCATTACTTTTACGCTTCCGTAACAACCTACATCATTACCAAAAAACAATACTATCAAATTTCAGATAAAACTATAAACGAAGAACAGAACTTTAGAAACAGTGCGAAAGTCCATACCATGTCTTGAAGGTACCTATTATTTTACGAAACTTCATATATGTATTTAATTAGGGATGCTTTATACTTCTTTATGAGGCTTCAAAATCTTTTATGAAATTTGATGATTGAAAAACACTATGAAGCGCTACAAAATTTGATACGACGATAGGAAGGTTCATATTATCTTATGAAGCTTTCTTACCCTATTATCACATTTGGTACATGATAGAAAAGTGTGGAACACGATACTTAATACGAACTGATATTCTTTACCATAGGTATAAATATAATCAAAATATCAAGATAGAGAAACACGTTATTGATTCAGATAAATTGATTGATAACTTAGTTCAGGAAACATGTGAATCAAGAAAGATATGGAGATCAAACACAACAATCAATAAATTGATTGATAACTTAGTTCAGAAAACATATGAATCATGAAAGATATGGAGACCTCTTAAATTTTAGGTATAATAATTTTGTACAAAACTTACCTATCCACAAATTTTAGACCCGATATCTTTTTCTGGTTTAGGTTGGATTAAATTTCCCGAAAATTCTATTTATCCCTCTATTTAGTCCCTCTCCTAGTCCTCCGCCTTATGTGTCTACATATTACTTGAGTATATTCTCTCTCTATTTGTTCCACGGTCAAGCGATATATCACCACATCAGGGGGAAGGTTGGGGTAGAAATCAAATAGAAGGGTAAATAAAATTTCTCTGAACACATAAGTTGCTAAAAATGGACTTGCCCAAAATAATAAAAATATGAGCACAATAGAGTTCCTGATCCTATTTACAATAGTGACTCTTTCAGATTTTGGCCTTTATCTGAATCACCAAGATGTTATAATAAAAATTGATTTTGAAATTGATTTTAGCAAATTCAGGTTCTGCACTCCAAATGAAGAAGGTATTCTTATCATAGTATGAATGGTTGTTGGCATTTGTTTCCTATATATATTAAGAAATCTTTATGTTATGGGGTTAGAGAATATTTTGATAAATTCAATTGAACAAAACAAACCCAATATTTGTACTCTTCAATGATTCTTATCAACCAAACCACCGAAAGAATGAATGTCTATTTACTTCTATTTTAGCTTACAAGTTATTAGCATAAGCTACGGATGAAACTCTCGTTCTTGTAATTATTTGGGTTA
>BEHA01003438.1:351731-367588 GCA_002897215.1 Eschscholzia californica subsp. californica
TGTGAAACTCAAACACATAACTCTGAATTTGAAGATCAGGAAGCATCATTCTTTTTCTTATTCATCCCTTACTTTTGAGATTTATATATACGTATATGTATATGTTATAATTATCTTGTTTAAGATTTTATTTTACTTAGTTTTATAATCGATTACTGGAGTTGAAGAAGAGTTTCCTGCTGATCAAAATATTGAACAAGTCACAGACAAAGAACCATTAGTTCCACCTGAAATAGGAATGAAATTTAATACTGATGATGAGCTATTCGAGTTTTTCAAAAAATATGCTAAGAAAAAAAAGGAATTCCTATTAGGAAGACATCAAGAGTGAAAAATCTCGATGGGAATGACGCTTATATAACATTTTCGTGTTCTAGAGAAGGCTATAAAGTTTATAAGACTACTAAGTCATTGAAGCCTAGGACAAGTTGTCGAACAGGTTGTCAGGTTAAGATCCCTGCAAGGTTTGAATTAAATGGATATTGGATGATTTCAAAAGTTCATCTAGACCACAACCACGACATTAGCCCTACAACATCTCGGTACTTCAAATGTAATAGAACTATTAGTAAGCCTGTGAAAAAGGCAACTCCAGATATTTTATGGCCATCTAAACTCAAAGAAAACATTAAAACAATTTGTGGAACAATGTGTTTATGCTTCTAAGAAAAAAAATTCAAAATGAGAAATTAGCTGACTTCAAGTCTGTCTCGCAAATGATTCATTGTTTGACTACGTTACCAATAGAGAAAAAATTCAAAATGTATACACCATAACAAAGTTTTAAGAGTTTCAATCAGAGATTACCGCAAACAATGGAGGTAGAGCATGAGATAGGAGAGGAGATTTCGGTAGGAGGTTATTCAGAGAACGTGACATTTGTTGTTCTCTTCATGAAACCTACTACCAAAGTTCGATGTTCTTGTCATTTGTTCGAGTTCAAGAGGGTAGTATCTAGGCATACCCTTCTAGTGTTACAACAAAACCGAATATCTTTATTACCCAAAATATTTCTTCTTAGACGATGGAGAAAAGATGTACATAGGTATCACACAAAGATGACGATTGAAGTAGATGGTCAAAAGGGGACTGAAGAGGAATTTCGATACAATATATTGTGCCGCAAACTTAATGAACTCGCAGACCTTGCTTCAGAGCAGGAAGACCATTTCTTGAGACTTTCAGAATGGGTTTATGATGCGTTGGAGATGTATAAAACGATTCTACCAACTGGTTCAAGTGTGAATGAGAAGACAGATGAGCCATTTGAAGAAAATAACAAAAACATTAATATACATAATCCATTAGTTACTACTCGCAAAGCATACCCGCGAGAAAAAAAGTTTAAACCCAATCAAGAGGATGAGCAGGAAAATTGACACTCTCCCAATAGATTGAAGTAAGTTCCTAACCTAATCTACTCATTTGTAAATTTTTATATGTTGATAATGTTGTTCATTGTATATGGTTGAATGTTTTTTTGGAAATGGTTGAATTATCATGATTGAATGCGATATCTACATCCTAAACCCTAACGTTTCCGTGTGAATTCTTCTAAGCCGATATTAACATCATAGGTCGGAAGTTTGGGCTTAAGTTGAGCTGGTAGTGCTTTTTTTTGTTGCTTGATATCCTAGTAGTGATTTATTGGAGCCTACATTGGATGGAGCTTTTCATGAATGGAATAGGTTATATTCTGATTTATGGTTAATTCGATAATGTATTGTGTGAGGCGCCAAAATCGCGGGTCAAGAAGTCAAGAGGACCGGGTCGTTGAAAAACAAAAAACACGTGACCGTGAGGTCTTTGGGGACACCGGGATGGTGTTGGTCAAAGGGCCTCTAACGGTCAAGTCAGTAAGCTTGCAAGAGAATAATAAATACGTGAATGTTATCCTTCGAATATTACCATCGAGGGGGATGGTCGGAGTTTGGCATGGCTCGTAGAGTGGCCGAAGCTCGATCTCTACGGGTAGACTAGCTTGGATGGAGAGATAATATGACAGCCTTAAGGTATGTTCTTGAATTAGGCAACCTTGGTGAGGTTTGCCTTGTTTGGGGGTATGTACTATAAGTAAGACGTAAAGCTTTAAGGGACTGACATTGTAGATAATCACGTGGGTGATGATGAAAAGGTCTGACCTCTCTATAGGATAGATAATGTGAGCAAACCCTTGATAACGCGGTCGTCCTTCCTTGATAAAATGGTTTTCTGGTCGTCCAGAGAGAGAAAGATAGGTCGTCCTTCTTTGATAAAATGGTTGTCTAGTCATCCAGAGAGAGAAAGATAGGTCGCCCTTCCTTGACAAAATGGTCGTCTGGTCTTCAAGAGAGAGAAAGATATGTCGTCATGTTTGATAAAGTAGTCGTTAGAAGAGAGAAGGACCGGTTGTCTTTCTTGATAAATGGTCGTCAGGTAAGAGAAGGATCGGTCGTCCTCCTTGATAAAGAGGACGTCTGGTCAAAGAGAAAGGTAGGTCGCCCTTCCTTGATAAAATGGTCGGCTGGGTCGTCCCGGGAGAGAAAGATAGTAGCAGTCGTAAATTGCTCGCAAGAGGTTTGGACGATCGATGAAAGGGAAAGTCGTCGGTTGATTACCTAAGAATTGGATGCATTAGGTGATAATTCGATGTGTTTGCCGATCATCAGATGCCCCCTACCATTCTTCATTAAGTCATTTATATGTCTTGGGTCGACTGTTACCCGGTGATAAGTTGTCGTCCTTAATGTGGTAATACTTAGAGTTGTCACCATAAATACGGATGTCGTAACCCCTTAACGGGTATATCCGGGATATTGTCATCTTGAATGACAGTAACGTCTCCCCAACGGATATACGGAGGGAAATCTGTTGAGGAGGTGAGGATTAACCTTTTTAACCAGGCTGGATGTACTTGTGTATTTTGACATTCTTTGGGGGTGCCCGGAGATAAATGGGTCGGGCCCATTAGTCATTAACTCATGGGCTTGGTCACTGTGTAAGCCCATTAATCGTCGATATCAGGGGGCGCTCCTGGTGACGCATTTGGGACCATACATATTGTATTCTGATTCAATAATGTCTTGTATTCTGATTTATTGTTTTTCATTAACGGAATATATTATATTGGATGGGAGCTTTTCATGGGACCCTACATATTCTTTTGTCCATATGGGAGAGACACTCTTGGAACATATTCTTTTGTGCATATGGAAGAACTAGTGCATTCCTATTTTGACTCATAATCTGTAAACTGATTCATGTTTATATAACATTTTTTAAAGTTAAGGTCTTCACTTTTTGAACGTTGTTATTAAATGCTTTATTAGATGAATGAATAAAACATTGAATATTCAGAACTTCATAGTTCATACTCATCATGAGAAATATGTATTGATTTATTGGTTATCATGATTTTAAATTTGGAACCTGAAGTCTATGGTTTCGACACCTATTGATATGTAAAGTAAACCATGACATATTAAAACGCATTTCGATTCGATTTTCTGGGATAGTTAAGTGTATGAATTATCAGACCCCCACCAGTGCACTGTTTGTTCAATTTCTTCCTTTGTTACTACATGGATAAGTAGGCAGCGCATTAGGTTTTATCACAAAGTCTTCATCAACTTTCATTGCCTAGGAACCATTCCTTATAAAAGTTGTAGTATGTTGAAGTATCACATTTTTTTTATCAAGTACAGTTCCTTCCTATTGTTTATTTCTTGTCCACTTTCTTGCTTAAATTTCTAAGACATTTATACTTCTTTCCATCTCGCCAGCTATGGGTTTCCTTCTTGTTTAATGTTGTTTTCTATTCTCAATTAGCAACTAAATCATGCAATCACCAAAACCAATTTGTGAAGGATGAGAAGTACATAAAACCTTGTTCGAAATACGAACTTGAAATTTATATAAACTTACTGCATTCAAGAAGCATTAGAGACATATGCAGTTTCTAAAACAACATATTTGCAGACACAAAACACTTGCAATGATCATTAAATCAGTTTAGACAAAACTACTAATATGACTAAACCTTGAATAACTACTAAAACTTGCAATAAAAACATTATATATGGGATAATAAATCTTCTAGTTTTGCTAACTCCATCTCTTCCGGCAATGATGTTACCACTTCTTCTTTCAATCTTTCGGATTTGTCGGAATCGTAGATTGGGAGCTCTCCGAACGAACTGGTTGGACCTCTATGAAGTCATTTGGATGTTCTTTACTTACGAGACACTTGTAGTACTTTCACCCTGGAATTCTAACTGTTCTAGATGTCATAATTTTCATGTTCCCAACTCCACAAAAGCAGGGTATCTGCGGATAAGATCGTCTCTCCATAAACTACAAAAGTACACCATAATATAGCTTTATAAGTATCACATCGAAAATCTAGGAACATTTTCATCAGAATTGAATAAACGACTCGATACAAAAGTCTTCTTCACTTATTCCCAACCACATCAAAGTAAACTAAACAGTACACTAAAATTTTTCAACTGTGAAATCAAAATTCTTCTTCTAGAAGAGTAAACTAAACAGAAAACTAAAAGGTAACATTTTAAAATCAATCCTCTAAAATCAAGCACATTAAAGTGTGGATAAACAATATACTAAATTTATCAATGTTATGGATAAACCCTAGAAGTGTAACGAAAATGTTATGATCAAACCCTAACTGTTACGTATCAATCATCTTCTTCTAAAAACAGTATAGTAAATCTATCAATGTAATAATAAACAATACACTAAATATATCCATGTTTTTTTTCTTGAATTGTTTAACATGCCTCGAACCGTTGACCTCTAAGGTGGAAGACTATACCTTTTACAACTCCAATAAATGTATCAATGTTATGAATAAAGTATCCTAATTGTTATGAACAAATGCTAGAAATTATTTAGAAATGTTTCAGTCACTACAGTAAATGTAAGTATAAATAAAGTATCTAAATGTTATGAATAAATCCTAGAAATAAAAATCATTTAGAAAATTTTTTTGTCACTACAAAAGAAACCCTAACATGTTTTGATCTCCTTTGAAAAGATTATAGTAGATACAAAAAAACCCTACCAAATCTGAGTGAACAAGAAATGATCACTTACATTCAGGTGCGGAGCCAGGATTTCAAAACCGGGGGGCAGACTCTTTACTTAAAGTTACCAAAAAAATCTTCAGAAAATGACTATGAAAACCTATCTTCTACTTCAGATGCATCTACTATTTCCAAAATTAAAATCTAAAGGCGTGATTAGTTTTTTCATTTAAACGTGCAAGTACTTTAGAGAAATAGGATAAAGAAGGTGATACCTGATGAGAGTAAGAATCTGATCTTCTCCTTCGTCATATATCCACATTTACGAAAGTATGACAATTGTTCAATTTGGTACCTCCTAAAAGAAAACACTATATACAAGTAGGAATTAATTTGACAAACTAAATATGTAAAGGAGAATAACTAACTAACTTATAAACAACACAACACATAAATAAACAAAACTAATATTTTCATTGATCGGTGGGTTTCTGTATATCAAATTTACTATAAATCCAATAAAGATATGCATAATACTCGAAAGATAAACATAAAGACTCAAAAAAACTGCAAAAAATACTAAAAAAAAAATATACAAATACTATCCAACCATCATAAGATCACCACTCGAGGTATAAAATTGTGTTACTTGAGTTGCGCCTCACGATCTTTGAAAGCATAAAATTATCTATTATCGAGTCAGAATCAATTCCTTCAGCAAGTTTTCTCTCAATATGAAAATCATGCAATCTCTAAGAAAATCATCATCCATTTTGGTGCGATGTTTTGTCTTAATAAGTTTCATTGCCGAAAATGATCTTTCAGTAGTTGCAGTAGAAACAGGTAAAGTTAATACTAGACAAATTAGTCTATGAATAAGATAATAGGCCTCTGACTTTCTTGTTTCCACCAAATTCTTACATAACTGCAAAACAGAAGACATATTCTGAAATTTAGGATGTTTAAGAACATCACATTCATAATGTAGCAACTGAAATTTCAAAATAATTATCTCCTGACTGTTAAAATCTTGTGGATAATATTTTTCAGCAAGTTTGCTTATATTGTCAGCCTTAAACGACTTGTAAGCATTTCTGGGGTCCAAAGCTGAACTAAGAATAAGAAGTTCTATTGTGCTCTCATTAAACCTTGTATTCAACTCTACTAGCTGAAAATCTATTGCAGCATTAAACAAGTCAACACGATAGTAATGTGACACTGTTATAAAGTCACGTTGTTGAGAAGAACGAAGTGTGCCTACAAGATAACGAGAATTCATATCTGGTACCACAATAACATGCTTCGTGCAAAATAATTCGACATGTACTATGAAATCATCCCAACCATCCTTTCTTAACTTTTGAAGAAGTACTTTTGTACTTGTTACCAAATTCATTGCATTTACGATATCTTGACACTTTTGTTGAAGGGCTGGACAAAGCATATCCGCGATTTCCATAATTTTACTCATCAAGTGTAGTATAAAAACAAACTCAAATGATGTCATCGCAAGGTAAAGACGTTGAGATTCTCGACGTGAGCGATATTTGTCGTAGTTTCCATAATTTCCTTAATAACTGCACAAGTTGCATCAAACATAACAATTAAGCTTTTAACAGAACCATAGTGAGAACTCCAACGAGTAGCTCCAGGTCGTTGCAAGTTACCCATTTGGTTCGCTCCTTTGCCCGTCTCAATCTCACCGGTAGCTAACATTTTTCCGATTCACCCAAATGAGAAGATTGTAACTCATCTTGGCGTAAAAAAGAAGCACAAACAAAATTAACAATTGCATTTAATTTTGAGTAGAATCGCCAAATATCACCTACTTCTTTAGAAGCTCTAACTAATGCTAGTTGTAATCTGTGTGCGAAGCAATGCACGTAATACGCCGTTGGACGATCTCTAAGAAATAATGCTTGTAAACCATTAAAAGCTCCCCGCATATTGCTAGCACCATCATACCCTTGACCTCGCATGTCGTCAGTGTGAAGGTCGTGATGAATAAAGACATCAGATATAGCTTTCTTAAGAGTCAAATGCAATGGTATTTTTCACATGCAAAACATCAAAAAACCTTTCTTTGATGGAACCCTCATCATCGACAAATCGCAAAACAATGGCCATTTGCTCCTTATAAGACTCATCTTGTGCTTCGTCAACAACAATGCAAAAGTTTTTAGTCCTAACTTATGCACGAATCTTTTTCCTTACTTTGTTAGCAAGGATGGACAATATTTCTTTTTGAATCATAGGAGATGTATATATCTGGCATTTCCTATAGCATTTTCTAAGACAACTTCTGCAATTTTGTCATTTACAGTAGCCAAAAGTTTTATCAATTCAATGAAATTGCCACGATTTGATGAATTTACAGATTCATCATGGCCCCTAAATGCACATGCTTGATATGCAAGATACCGTGAACAATCAATTGTTGTCTTTCGTCTTAACCGATTTTTCTCAACCTATTATTTAGACTGTATGTTGATTAACTTGTCGATGTGTCGAGATGCATTCCCTACATCTTTACAAGCTCTTACTGTCGTCATGTGCAAAGAATCATGTTCTTCCATATGCCTTAGAAACAAACATTTTTTCCCATCATTAACTCTCTTCCATTTTCTAAACCCTTCAACTGTAAACACTGTACGATTTGGTGGATTTGTTTAAAAAAATAAAACATGGAAGATAATATCCGGCATCTTTTGTAGGAGAATACTCTAGGCAAGAAAATCGAGTAAACCACGATGCTTGAAATCTACGGAGTGTTTTTCCAAATTCAGTTTGTGGATACTCATCAAGTATTGGTTGGTACGGTTCAGCATTTAGATAAGCTCTTCGATCCTCATCTTGTTTGTTAATAGGATGTTGCCATATTTGAAGACGTAATCCAGGATCACGTTGAAAAGTAGCTTCGATATTTCGTGAAGGTTCAACTGGTTGCTTACCAGTTTCTCCATCTTCAACTATTTGAGCATTGACTTGAAACGTGAAAGGTAAATTTTCTGGAGATTTGACTCCTTCAGTATCAGCTACTCCATATGCAACTCCTTGATTATCAATTATTGTTGAACTAGGAGGTTCCACATTACATAATGACGAATTTACTTTAGATGCAGAAGGACCATCTTCTTTTGTTTTGTTGTCGTCTCGTGGTTTAAAATACGAATCAATTGTCTTCCTTCGTTTATTTACTTGAGGAACTTTAGACATTTTGTCTTAGAAAGCTAAAAGAAAACAAACTATAGTTGATTTATTCTGAATTTGCTTTTAATTTGATGATTTATTGTTTTATAGTTATATAATCAGGGATTGAAGCAGAAATCCACACAAAATTAGTTAATTTGTCTAATCACTCTATTTGACTATGAATGTTTTGTTAGTTTTTGAGTAATTGTATTTTGACATCTTATGAATTCGGGGTTTATGTTAATTTTGAATCTATGATTCTGATAGGTAATTATTTTTCTTAAAAAATACTAAGTTATATAGATGGACAATCAAATAAATATCAACTATAACTTAAATCGGTTTCCCAAGATAAACTTTCATCGTAAAACAATAACAAACGGAATTGGACATTCGTAGTTAATCTTAATTCATAAAGGAAGCAGTAAAATTACTACATGATTTGGCAAAATACTAACATATCTTTATCAATTTATCAGAACTCAGGAAAAAAAGAAATATTGAGCTTTCTTAAAAAGTACTAAATTATAGAGATGAACAATCAAATACATATTAGCTATAAGCCTATAACTTAAATCGGTTTCAGAAAAATAAACTTTCATCATAAAACAAGAACAAGCGGAATTCGATATTGGTAGTTAATCTAATTCATAAAGGAAGCAGTAAATCAGTACATGATTTCGCAAAATCCTAATATATCATTATGACATTATCAATTTATCACAACTCGGGAAAAAAATGTGAAATTCATAACTAGGTTACACTTAAAATTCTAGACAGATTAGTTGAAGGAAAAAATATGTATTAACTTTGAATGCATTAAAGATGTTACTAACCTGAGTACTTAATGGAGTTATTGGCGGCTAAACTTTGATTAGGGTTAGGAAGTTGCTGCAGATTACTTCAAGAACTCAAGAAGGATTGAAGAAGGGACTTCAAACTTGCTTACCTGTTAGGTTGGTGATTCTTTGAATCAATTTATAAGAAATTTTTCTAGTTATCTAAAGCTTCTTCAAACTTCGAATCCAAATTCTTCAAGGATTGAACCTCGGCTAACATTCTAAAACTCTACAAAACCAAAATCTCTAAAACTCTCCCAAACCTAAACTCTCCAAAACTCTCAAAAACTTAATCCCGTGAAGACCCCTCAAAACTCTTAAAACATAGGAAATTACTTTATTACCCCTACTACTATAAAAAAAATTACAAATTCCAGGCTGGGCAGCTGGCTGGCCTGGTCTCTTAATAGATCTGCTCCTGGTTACATTCGTCTTTGATTCTAGTTTAAGGAATAACTCACCTTGAAAGATCATTAAACTCAAAGCTCCAGACTTCAATCTCTCTTTGGTGTTAGCGTTTTCGATTATTATGCTTCAATCATCCATTGACAAAGACATGTAAGTGATCATTTCTTAAGAATACAAATTATCTCCATTAATAATGTCGGCATGTTGTCCATTCTTTTGTACTTTAGTATGGTCAAAAGAATTCGGTATTTTAGTATTTTATGGCAAAACACTCTTTTAAAACTTTTTAATTCAGAATATAAATTATCTCCATTAATAATGTCGGAATGTTGTCCATTCTTAAGAAATTGGTGTAACAGACTTTTAAACTCTCATTGTCAATACTATCTAATTTCTTTAAATAAAATAAAACCCAAAAATGTTTGCATATACTGGAAACTGTTCAAACCTAATTTTTAATAGAAGAAATAGCTTGATCAACAATATCGAAAAAGTAGTTGACTCGATATGATTCTTCAGGTGTAAATGTTACCTGTCACTAACATTCTCATCAAAGTGCCTTTTTCTTTTTAACACGCGTCTCGGAAAACTGGTTCTATTTCAATTGCCGATGCAACTTTCTTAGCTTCCTTCAGAGCCTCCTCATAGCCATTTTCTCTAAAGTCATAAAAAAAGAAGCGAGTTTTTTTCAGTTCAGTAATTGCAAGATCAATATCCATGTCTTCTGTTTGAAGGACCTTACTTACGAAATCCACAACGTATAATATGTTATCCCAAATAATCATGGCAAACATGAATTCAAAGATCTCAAGCTCATTTGTTGCTAAAGATGATGTTTGACTCTTTATTTCGAGGTCTTTAGAAGAAGTTGAGAATGCAATTGAAGAGTATTTAATTTCTAAAGCTTGTATTTTTATTGCTTTGACACTTTCGATTGACTTATCATCTTGTTTCCGATAATGACTTAAAGTAATATTCAAATACTTTGTAAGGATGTCCCATTTCAAAGTAGACGAACCAATTAATGAATATAGACGACGTACTGTTCCAAAAAACATTCAGGTGGAGAAACAAGAATTCACCATGTTACAAAGAGCAAGATTTAGACTCTAACATTCACATGGAGTACAGAGTGGTCTATGGTTAATTTCAAGTGGTCTACTTTGAACACCTTTGTATTTTTCCCTCATGTTAGAGTCATTATCATATCTTTGTCCTCTAATATCATCAATGGATGGTTCAAGAGATTCAAATTCATCTTTAAGTGCATTAAAAAGACCAAATCTGGAAGTATCATGAACATTCAAAAATCCCAAAAAGAAGTCTTCCACTGTTGTCGGTGTAGTTGATGTATTTACATAACGAATAATGAAAGACATTTTCTCTTTGTGACTTATATCATGTGTTCAATCAATAATAACGCCAAAATATTTAGAATCCTTAATTATTTTAATCATTGAACTCTTGATCTCACTTGCAAGCATTTGGATCAACTCATTTTAAATCTTATGCCCCAAATAATGATAATGAATTTTATGTCTCTCAATACGAATAATACGTTCTTGAATAACATGATCGAACTTAGTCATCATTTGGACAAATATAAATAAGTTACCATTGTTTTCTTGATAAATTCGCTCATTGGTCCCCCGAAATGTCATATTACACTCCGCTAGAGTTTGAACAGGGGCTAGCACTCTTTTCAACAATTGTTTCCTGTGTGGTGGTTGGAATTGGTGTTATACAGATCAAGATGCGCGATGGTGTTGTGAGAACCATAACAGACATCAAACAAGTTCCAGATTTAAAGCGGAATCTAATCTCTTTGGGCACGCTGGATGATAATGGTTGTAAGTTTACTAGTGATGGTGACGTTTTTCGGATTTCTAAGGGGAGTTTTACATTTATGAAAAGGTTGAATAAGAATGGTCTCTATGTGCTACGTGGTAACAAGGTTACTGAATTTGTATCGATATCATCATCGGACAAGAAAATTGAAACTACCAAGTTATGACATATGCGGTTAGGGCATATGAGCGAAAAATGGATGACAAAACTGAGTAAGCAAGGATTGCTCTATGGGTAGAAGGTTGGAAGACTGGAATTCTGTGAACATTGTGTCTTTAAGAACAATGTCAGATAAAGTTCAGTAAGATATATCATAATACCAAAGGAACTCTGGAATACATCCATTCAGATCTTTGGGGTCCCTCCCGGGTTGACTCGCATGGTGGGGGTAGATACATGTTAACCTTTATGGTTTACAGGAAAGTCCAACTTTACATACTGAAACGCAAAGATGAGACGTTCGTCAAGTTCAAGAAGTGGAAGACATTGATATATAAGCTGACTGGAAAATCAATCAAACGCTTGAGTATTGACAATGGGATGGAATTTATGAGAAATGACTTTAATAGGTTTTTGAGGCACAATGGATAGTGAGACACCATACGATTAGAAGACACCACAACAGAATAGTGTGGCAGAACGTATGGACAAAACATTATTGGAAAGAACTCATTGTATGCTTTGAATTTTGCAGAAATGAGTTGATGGCGGCCATCTTCTATTGGGCCTCTCAGCCAGATCATTAGTGGGCCTAACGGCCAGGTTACTACATTAGCGTAGTTTCCAGATTTTAGTATTTAGGGTTTCCATGTTTACAGTCCTAGCAATCAAGGAAAGTGTCCTTAGTAGTTATCTTGTTTCTTTATTTGAGTCTAACAAGGAAAGTACAATCTCTATATAAGAGAAGTCCAGTCTGTCTTGTTGAGCATTGAATTGATTCATCAAATACAAATATCCTTGATTGCTTCTTCTTCTTAATTATTTCAGTTGTTCATCGTTTATTTATCCTTTAATCGTTATTTCCTCATCTTTATTTCATTAGTTTAGTTTAATAACAATGGTGGATTCCATTACTTTTACGCTTCCGCAACAATCTACATCAATTGATATTCAGAGCTTGAAAAATATGGGAACGAAAGATGAAATTTTTTTCATGGATACATCTCTCCTTGAGTGCTGGAAAATTTTTCCACGTTTAGGTTGGGATCCCTTTCGAGATTCCAAACATATCTATGTTGATCGAAAATATCAAGAAAAAATTAATACCGTTTCAAAAATTCCGCTATTCGACGGTCAATTTCATATAAATTTCTGGATTCAACACATGGAAGATTGGCTCAGAAATCAAGATGTTCACAATGAAGATAAGGTTTTCATGTTTGAACAACACTTATCCGAAAAAGTCTATGAAAAATTCAACGAGTTGCAATGGAAATCATTAATCAAGGAAAATCGTTCATAGATGATTGGAGTAAAGTGAAAAGTATTTTTCGATATGTTTTTCTCCCTTTAGATGAATACTTATCTTATATAGAGAATCTCAAATCCAATCGGACAAATTATTATCTGAAATTCCTTCGACAACCATGATCGATGTTGTTGAAGGAGAGGTTCCTGATAAAAAGAATACTAGTTTTTCAACGACAGAGAAAGAAAAGTTCGTTAAGACGAATAAAGAAGAATTGAAAAACACGAGACCGACCAATTTATTTCATCCATATATACTACTAGGAAACGAATTAGTTGTGTTGAATCATAAAATACTTTCTGTGAGAATAGTCCCACATGGGAGAATGGGTAACTAGCAACCAAGAATATAAAGAATAGGTCCTCTCCACTCATTGCCAATTGGTTTTGAGTTGGATGACCACAAACTTAACATGGTATCAGAGCTAGGCCCACACGTGATAGGCTTAAAAGCCACACGTGCTCCACGTCACCCGCAAAAGAAAAAAAAACACACGTGTTAGGCTCAAAGAACGCCACACGTGAGGGGGCGTGTGAGAATAGTCCCACATGGGAGAATGGGTAACTAGCAACCAAGAATATAGAGAATAGGTCCTCTCCACTCATTCCCAATTGGTTTTGAGTTGGATGACCACAAACTTAACACTTTCGCCCCCATTGATGTCGTCATGGCTTTCACCTTCAAAGAATCATACAAAACCTGATTATTCAAGTATTGTTCATCTTCCCTTAAAAGTACTAGAGAAGAATACAAGTAATACTCATCACCATTTTGTTTGTCCGGTGGAAACACTAACTAAATTAATTACAGTGGCGGAGGAAAGTGATTCGACTGTCCAACCCATAATTGAGATTGGTTCTTTGTTTAAAGGTGTTGATTTTTATACCACCATTACCTGTGCTGGATTTGAGGAATTGAATATAGAGCTCTTTAGGAAGTGTATGGAGCCAGTTGAGAAGTTTTTTAGAGATGCTAAGATGTATAAGTACAGTATACAAGATGTTCTTGTGGGTGGATCTACTAGAATCCCTAAAGTTCAGCAATTGTTGCAAGATATCTTCAATGGGAAAGAACTCTGTACGAGTATTAAACCTGACGAAGTTGTCGCAGTTCAAGCTCCTATCTTGAGTAGTGAGGGTAACGAGAAAGCTCGAGATCTCTTGCTCAATGATGTCCCTTTCTCTCTCTAGGATTGGAATCAGTAAGTGGAGTCATGACTGTATTAATCCAAAGAAACACCATCATTCCCACTAAGGAAGACCAAGTATTTTCCACCTACTCCAATAACCAGCTTAGTGCGTTGATCCAAGTTTATGAGGGTAAAAGAAAAAAAATCCGAGATAACAACAGGTGGGGCAAGTTTGAGCTTGTTGGTATTCATCCAGCTCCTCGAGGTGTTCCTAAAATTACAATATGTTCCGATATTGATGCAAATGGTTTCTTGAATGTTTCCGCCGAAGATAGAACAACAAGACAGAAGAACAAGATCACCATTACTAACGACAAAGGAAGATTATCGAAGGAAGAGTCCGCAAAGATGGTTCAAGAGGCAGCTAAGTACATGTTAGAGGATGAAGACCACAAGAACAAGGTTGAATCGAAGAATGACTTAGAAAATTATGCATATAACTTGCGGAATATAATCAAAGATGAGAAGATAGGAGGCAAGTTTCTTCCAACAGCCAAGCAGCAGATTGATGAGGCTATTGAGGGTGTTCTTCAGTGGTTGAATGAGAATATACGTGAACCAATTCCAAGCTCATGGTTTTCTTCATGGAACTAGATAGAAAATAGCCATCACCGACTTGATAAAATGTTTCGGCGAGGTTTTTCTCCAACTCTAGAAGAGGTCAATGAAACGATGAGTTTTGCTACGTTATCTTTTGAAAACCGGATTAATGCATCTACCAAAATCAGTTATTTTGATATATTGGCTTGGGAAGTAATTAGGTTACCAGTTATTGGTAGATCTTTGGTAAACTTCACGAAGATGAACGTGGGAAGATATTTATAGCTATTTTTGAAAAAGTAAAATGTAGAAATTCAAGGTTGATTTTTCCATAAAGAATTATGCGGTATTTGTGGTATTCTTTGTCAAATTACAAGATGATGGAAGATGTCGCAATTTATTGGACTTTTATGCACTACTACTGCTTTTTCGAGTATCTTGGCATCATACGATTCTGATTATATTTTGCCCTGTGGTCAATATTTGTATTATTCAACTTTTCGGCAAATCACGAGCAAAGTGGGAACTAAGGATTGCCTTCAATGTCGCCGATATCTACCTGTTTTATCTGGCAGAGCCAATTTACGAACACAGTAACTTAGGGACAAGTTTTTCCTCACGGGATTATGATGGCGGCCTTCTTCTATTGGGCCTCTCGGCCAGATCATTAGTGGGCCTAACGGCCAGGTTACTACATTAGCGTAGTTTCTAGATTTTAGTATTTAGGGGTTTCCATGTTTAGAGTCCTAACAATCAAGGAAAGTGTCCTTAGTAATTATCTTGTTTCTTTAATTGAGTCTAACTAGGAAAGTACAATCTCTATATAAGAGAAGTCCAGTCTGTCTTGTTGAGCATTGAATTGAATCATTAAATACAAATCTCCTTGATTGCTTCTTCTTCTTTAATTATTTCAGTTGTTCATCGTTTATTTATCCTTTAATCGTTATTTCCTCAGCTTTATTTCATTAGATTAGTTTAATAACAATGGTAGATTTCATTTCTTTTACGCTTCCGCAACAATCTACATCAACAAACCTAGCATTGAGTTTGATAGGTTTTTTTAGGCACAAGGATAGTGAGACACCATACGGTCAGAAAGACACCACAAAAGAATAGTGTGGCCAAACGTATGAACAAAACGTTATTGGAAAGAACTCGTTGTATGCTTTCAAATGCAAGGACTACCTGGAGTTTTTTGGGTTAGCAGTGAACACAGCAGCGTATCTGGTAAATATTTCTCCGTATACATTTATTGAGTGTAAAACTCCGAATGATGTATGTTATGGTTATCTTGCAAAGTATGAGAACTTGAGAATTTTTTGGTTGCCCGACTTATGCACATGTTAATG
>BEHA01003438.1:380497-394572 GCA_002897215.1 Eschscholzia californica subsp. californica
TTATAATTACGGCCTCTTAAAGATATCTCTATAAATTAAACCTTACATGAAATTATCTTCGACTCACCGACATTTAAGTTGCCGAAGGATAATGATGGTGGTAGAACTAGGGGTGGGATTTTAGTCCGAAAACCCGGAATCCGCCAACGACCGCTCGAGTCCGAAGCGTCCGTGACCGTCCTTTGCCCGAATCGGTCCGTACCCGCGCCGACCGAAAGTGCTTAAGCGGACGGACGCGGGCATAGGTCCTTAGGCGGTGGTCCGACAGAATCCGCCCGCTTATATTGTCCGCTCGACCGAATCCGTCCATACCCGTTCGTTTATCCTACCAGTTATACCCGCCCGCCTATATGATTGATTTTAAGCCTTTAGATTTGTAGGGTTAGCTACAACCGTTAGATTTCAAGAGTAAAAATATGTAACCCTAGAAATCACTTTTCTTAATTTTATCTTCACCTCTCTACTTCTCTAGTCTCTCTCTCCTCCAAAATCTCAATATCTCACCAGTAACCCTTGAACCCACAATACACCGTAGAATCCACAATGCACTGATCGTAATCCATGTGAAGAAGAATAGAACCGATCGTAATCCATGAGAAATCTCAATAACTATCTTTTAATTTTGTATTCATGTATTTTTTGGAATTGTAAAGTGGGAGTTTAGAAAGTTGTGTTTAGTTACTAAACAGTTTTAATTTTGAATAATTTTTTTTATGTGTTCATTAGTAACCGGTGACCGACCGACCGACTGATACCCGGTTTGCCCGACTATCAAAACGGTCACGGACGGGCACTTTGTTAGAGAAAAATCCGAAATGCCCGTCCGTTTTGTCCGAATGGACACTTAAGATTTATGCCCGTTCCGCCCGGACCTGTTGACTTAGTGTCCGTTTCCCGCCCGTCACCGATTCCCACCCCTAGGTAGAACTCATTGAGTGACTACCCTGACCACATAGAATATTTCCTATTCGTAGTGAACTTGTATTTATGTTCTATTGGATATTTCCTAATCCTAGTGTTAACTCTGCTTGTTACCACAACAAATACTGAACAAGCATTTTCAACAATGAAGATTGTCAATTCTAAACTTCACAAGGAGATGTACGACAACTTTCTAAACAAATTTCAGAGTAAAGTTGTTGAAGAAATTAATGACAATTTGATAATAGATTAATTCTATTTTTTGAAAGATCATAGGGCACAACTCGTAACACATTATATATCTCAATGGTGTTCTTTTGATGAACCATTACGAATATATAGTTATTAGTAGAAGTTACCTTTAACTAACACTCTTACATACAATAGGTAGAAAGTTACTCAATTACTCATAGCGACCTTTCGTTAACAACTTGGCTACCGTAAAATTAAAGATGGTGAGCCTTGTCTAACTTGAAATTCAATTAAAGATTAGTCTTGTCTAATTTGAAATTCGGGCTCCATTCGAGCTCCACCGTGGTCCTAATGACAGAGCCTAGCAAATAGTATAGTGTTGTCCTGGAAGCTCCCTAACCCACCCTAACTTGGATCAAGTCTACATAATAAGTTTGGGTCGTAGCTCGCATGGATGGGTAACATGTCTTGCCTTGGGTATCTAGTGAAGTTAGAGCTAGACCATAGCTGTGAGAAGATTCCAGTACAGCTCCCATGCTTTATGCTTTATGAAATACATGGGATGAGATCTGTGACATCTCTAGACTCTAGGCCACCGGAAGAAGTGAGCAATCAACAGCAGCAGCAAAAGCAATATCATGAGTACAAGTACTAATGACGAGGTTGAACACGCAATAACTATGTCGTTTACAGAAAAGATTATCATTTTTTCCTTCATTATGTTGGTTCTCCATCAGATTGATGCCAATACCTGTGACGACTTGAGAATAACCCCAGCATTGTGTTCCTTCCCTGAATGAACCGACAATTATAAATACAAACAATAACGGGGTTAGCTCCACACTGGGAGGCATCACATCTCTCACCAAACTATATATAAGGCCTACATTGTTTTCCAAAACAATCATGTTCAAGGTCTGGAAATTGAAAATTGCTCTAAGTTCAAGGTTTTCTTCAAACTGATGGGATGAGAACCGCGCATAGTCCTACAAGATAAACTCAGCAATAGTACCAGCACTCTAGATCATTGCTGTTAAAACACCGCCCGAAGCCCCGAACCTACAGTTCTTGCCTAATCTACAAGGTTATACATCGCTAAAGAAATTACGGATTCCCAATTGCAAAGGGTTGAAGCCTTTAGTGTCGGATCTGTAACGCCTTTCCTTTGTTGAGAAATTGAAAATTGACAAGAGTTAAGAGTCTCTCTTTTTCTCTCAGTACATAAAGTTGCAATGTTCTGTTAACCCCTCAAGTATTTTTGGTGTTTCCTGGTTTCCGGGATCTTCAGTAATCCTTTGTTGATCTTATTTTTTTTTCCCTTCTATCTGAAAACAGTATAATTTGATGGAAGAATGCCAGATTTACAAGTTCAGCATTTGGAAGTCAGATGTCAAAAGCATCAAATTCCACTTCCCACTTAAGTACAGAGAATCACAAAATAGAACTGATTAGATCAGTCCACTGAAGAGCACTACAAAATGGTTCATGTGTTCTATCTTGCACTATGCTGGTATCCGACTAATAAACACCGAATATTGATTGAGGATCGAAAACTAAGCATAAGGACAATGATCAAAGAGATTGTGCTAAAAATCAGGCATAACCTGAAAACGTTATCTCCTACTTATCAATGTTTACCACTTGCAGAGTTGCAGTCGGAGTGAAATCCTACAACTATTTATTTGAAATGTTATAATTTCTAAACAAGGATCAAAGTTTACTATATGTGTATACACCAATACCTCGTTTTCGTCCAAGTCTTCCAGCGTCAACATACTGCACAAGAAGAGGGCAAGGCCGATACTTGCTGTCGCCTAAGCCAGTATGTAGAACTTTCATTATAGACAAACAAACATCCAACCCTATAAAATCTGCAAGCTGTAAAGGACCCATCGGTTGATTTGTACCAAGTTTCATCCCTGTATCAATATCCTCTTTGGTAGCCACACCAGTGTAGAGTGTGTAAAATGCTTCGTTAATCATCGGCATTAGAATCCTATTTACGATGAACCCAGGATAATCTTGAGAGCACACTACTATCTTCCCAAACCTGCCATCAACACAAGTTTGAATGTTCACCATCCATGATATATATATTATTTACGTACTACTTCTTCAGAAAATTGGGTATTTCGGGCACAAGTTACCTCTCTGATAACGCTTTAATGGTGTTAAAGGTTTCATCAGATGTGTCTGCACCTCTCACAATCTCAACGAGCTTCATAATAGGAGGAGGATTCATAAAATGCATACCTATCACCTGTTATCCAGTATCTGATATGAGGAAAACAACAAAGAGAAAACTCTTGCAGCTAAGAAGTATAATAAGATATTATAAAGACGCAGAAGAATATTCAATTTAAATTTAAGCGATGAAGTGACAGGACAGACTCTACCGCAATGATATGTGGATATGTATGATGATTTCACACGAGAAGAAATACCTTCGCAGCAACGTAAAATGCCAAGATTTGCTAAACAAATTCTTCTTTTGAAGTGATTTTCAACAGCCACGCATGTTGATAAACTCGTGTGTGATTAACTTAATATAGTTTATCACTAAGTACCACTCAGATAATGAATTTGAAACTTCAATCCAAACAGCAGTAATGACGTTGAATTAAACGTTATATAGATATACTAATCTATATCTAATTTAAGGAACAACAGAGCAGTTAGGTTCTAATGCCTGAAAACATTTTGTTCCTTTAATTTTCTTTGGTTGCTATCACTTGGGTACATATGACAATCACGTCTTCCTATTACCTTTTTTTTCAAATAAAAAACTTCCCTACCCACTACCTCCTTTTCTTGAAGAACTCCGTTCTCCTGCTCCCCCTTTTCTACTAGAGGTCCACTATTCCATTAATGACCGCCAAGTATGATCCAAGTTATTATTCGAAAAATAAGAGACAGAAATGGTGAATTTCTAATTGCAGTCCAACAAGCTCTCTGCCCAAATATGACAAACTTTCAACCATTTTGGACGACTACAAGTGATGAGTACGTACAGTGCTAAATTCATTGACATAAAATTTGTGCACTTGCGAGTAGTTTAATGTCAGGTCTCTATTATTTAGGTTGACTAGATTTCAATAAACAACTAGCTATATTCAATTTCAGCACAAGGCATTGAACTATACTAAACATTCGATCAGTGACTTCCTAATATACCATTTTTCTGCATTCGTCAAAAGCTATCATTTTGAAGTAGTCGAAGTAAAACCTGGTGGGGTCGTCTGGTCGCAGATGCAATACGAGTAATCGAGATAGAGCTTGTATTAGATGCCAAAATTGCAGAAGCTTTTGTAATTCTGTCTAGTTCCGAAAATAGTTTCTTTTTTACATCTTCAGATTCCACAATAGCTTCAATAACAACATCAGCAGTTCCAAGATCTTCCAAATTCGATGTACACCTCAATCGTTTCATAGCATCATTAGCTACCTCCTGTATAACAAAAATTAACAAACCACCCATTTCATGAACATATGAATTATTTCTTAATATTAGCAATGAATCAACCACAACATAACTTTTCATTAAATCTAAACCTCAAGAACTGTAGTTATCTGTGAGATTTCATACTAAGCTTAGAGAGAGAGAAAGAGAGAGATCGATTAATGAGAGAATTATCATTAGTGTTTATCTCAAGAGCTAGTAGCTCATATTTATACAGTCTTAGTGAAGCTAGAGAGAGAAAGAGAAAACGGTTATAACAACCTAACAATAGATGATATAGGCACCCTCGTCTCTCCTCTCCTTCTACCAATTCACTTACACTTCTCTTATACTTACAAACACTTCACTTATACACTTCACTTACACTTACACACTTACACTTACACTCCCCCTCAAGCTGATGAGCAGTGCGAAATCAGATTGGAGTAGAATGAAACACCATCAAGGAGCTGAGAAGAGACCTAAATAAAGGATTGGAAAGCCCCTTGGTGAAGACATCAGCAAGCTGCATAGAGGAGGAAACAAACTTCAATTTGAGAACTCCTGAAGCCACCAACTCCCTAACAAAATGATAGTCTATCTCCACATGCTTAGTTCGAGCATGAAACACAGGATTCATAGCAAGGTGTTTGGCTCCCATATTGTCACAATAAAGGTCAAATGTGCCTGAGTGAGATACTCCCAATTCATTAAGAACATAAGAAATCCAAAGAAGCTCAGAAGAAGCAAAGGCCAAAGCTTTATACTCTGCTTCTGTACTTGATCTTGCCACTGTTGGTTGCTTCTTAGAAGACCAAGCAATGGGAGTAGAACCAAGGAATACACAATAGCCTGAAGTAGACCTCCTAGTGTCAACACACCCAGCCCAATCAGAATCACTATAAGCTTTGAGAGAGGTAGTATCTCCTGCACAAATTGGAACACCAGAGCCCAAAGAGCCTTTAAGATACCTCAAAATCCTTTTAACCATCTGCAAGTGAATATCAGTAGGAGAATGCATGAATTGAGCCACATAATTGACACCAAATGAGATATCAGGTCTGGTCATTGTCAAGTACTGCAGCCCACCAACAAGACTTCTATAGAGAGTGGGATCAGACAATGGTATTCCATCATTAGCTGATAATCTTTTACCAAATGGGATAGGAGTGGCAATTGGTTTTGAATCCAAAAGATCAGCTTTTTGGAGAAGCTCCAAAGTATACTTCTGCTGTGTTAACAAGAGATTAGAGTTGGGAAGAGTATTAACCTCAATTCCCAAGAAATAATGAAGTGACCCCAAATCTTTCATAGCAAACTCAAGACCCAAAGTGTCAATGAGAACTTGAATAGCAGAGGAAGAAGAACCTGTCAATATAATGTCATCAACATAGAGCAGAAGAACAATAGTATCCAATCCCATGGTGTATACAAACATGGAATGATCTGTAGAACTCCTAATAAACCCATATTCTTGAAGAAAATCAGAGAATCTTGTGTACCAAGCTCTAGGAGCTTGTTTTAAGCCATAAAGAGACTTGTGAAGATGACAAACCAAAGAGGAATTCTCTGAATCAATGAAACCAGGTGGCTGCATCATGAACACATCTTCATCAAGCACTCCATGGAGAAAAGCATTGGAGACATCCAACTGCTTAATCAACCATTTGTTTGTAACAGCCATTGTGAGCACTACTCTTATAGTAGAAGACTTAACTACTGGACTAAATGTCTCAGAGTAGTCTAAGCCATCTAGTTGATGAAACCCCTTAGCCACTAATCTGGCTTTGTACCTATCTATACTCCCATCTGACTTCAATTTGGTCTTATAGACCCACTTACAGCCCAAAATGTTCATAGATGGGGTAGATGGAACCAAGCTCCAAGTACCATTCTTCTGTAAAGCATCATACTCTTCTTGCATAGCCTGGCACCAGGCAGGACTCTTAGAAGCTTGTTTATAAGTAGTTGGATCAGGAGGGATATCTAAGAGACTAACAAATGCCTGAGGTAATGGATGACACACAGAGAAATGTGAAACAAAATCTGGCAGATACTTTGGTCTATGAATGCCCATTTTTGATCTTGTGGTCATAGTATGAATAGGTGGAGCAGGTAATGAGGAAGCAGAAGCACCACTATTCTCTGTAATAGGACCAATATGGGATGAAGAATGTGAATCTTCTTGAACTTGAACAGACACAGAAGGCTGAGATGCAGAAGAAGAAGATGGCACAATTGGAGCACTTGGAGAATCATTTGTAGTGATAATGGGAAGCACCACTTGAGATGGAGAATTAGGACATGATAAAGAATCTTGATCACTATCAAATGGAAAGAGATTCTCATCAAAGACCACATGTCTTGAAAAATATATTCTTCCAGTACTCATATCAAGGCACTTGTAACCTTTATAAATCGAGCTGTACCCCAAGAAGACACATCTCACAGACTTGGGACTCAATTTGTCTTCTCTAATAGCTCCTAAGTGTGGATAGCAAGCACATCCAAACACTTTGAGCATTGAGAAATCAGAAATATGACCAAACAATACCTCATAAGGAGATTTACCATCTAAAACTTTTGATGGTAATCTGTTTATAATATAGGAGGCTGTATCAAATGATTCAAACCAATATTCTTTAGGCACAGAAGCTTGAAAGGCTAGAGTATTACCCATCTCAGTGATTTGTCTGTTCTTTCTCTCAGCTCTACCATTTTGCTGAGGAGTATAGGGACAAGAGCATCTTAAAGAAATCCCATTAGCATCTAAAAATTTCTTAAACTCTCCTTTAGAGAGTTCAGGAGCTCCATCTGTTTGAAATACTTTAATAGAAGCTGAAAGAAGCTTTTCAAATGTCAACTTGAATTGCTTGAAGCAGGTGAGACTATCAGACCTAAGCTTCATAGGATAAATCCAAAAGTATCTACTATAGTCATCAACAAACAGAATATAATACCTTGCTCCTGAGATAGATGTAATAGGAGAAGGTCCCCAGATATCACAATGAATCATATGAAGAGGAGTAGGAGTAATACTAGATGAAAGTTCAAAAGGTTGAGCCTTGCTCTTACCTAATTGACATGGTTCACATACTCCTAAGGATTCAGAAGAATCAAGAGTAATTTGTGCAGACTTATGAAGGGTTTCAAGAATACTTTTAGATGTATGTCCAAGTCTTTTGTGCCACAAGACTAAGGATCCCTTAACACTTGACACATATGCTTCTTCATGAGAGAGAATAGTGTCAAATTCAATAGGATATAAATCATTAAGCATAGGACCAGCTGTTAAAATTGTTTGAGTGGCTAAGTCTTTAATATCATAACCCCATGGAAAGAACTCTACTGAACATTGGTTGTCTCTGGTGAATTTAGATACAGACAATAGGTTCTTCCTTAATTCAGGTACTACCAAAGTGTTTTTCAGCCAAAAATCATGAGAATTGGATTGAATTTGAACATCTCCTGAACTAGTAATAGGAATAGATTTACCACTACCCACTAGAACAGACTGAGAACCTAAATAAGGTTGAGATGAGGATAGTACCTTAGAGTTATTGGTCATATGGCTAGAGGCTCCTGAATCAGCTAACCAAGTACCTTCTGAAGCACAATTGGGTTTAACAGAAGCAGTAAAACATTCTTCAACAATAGCAATATTACATTCTTCCTGTTTATTTTCATCAACCTTATCATCTTCTGATATATGTAAACCAGCAAAGGCTTGAGGATGAGCATACTTATCTTGTTCATAACGAAATCTACACTTATAAGCTTGATGACCCCATTTTCTACATATTCCACAAGGAATGCTTGAAAAATCAAAATTAACTGCCTTTTGATTATGCAAATTTTGACTTGAGCTTGTATTTGAATTAGAATTTGTATTTGAATTTCGATTTGTGTTTGAATATGAATTTGAGTTCGAATTTGAGATTGTATTTGAATTTGAATTCAACTGTGAGGCTGAATTTTGTGTTCTAATATGAGAATCATTTGATTTCATAGTATTTGTGTTGGAATATTGTCTTGAAGGATGATTGTGGTTGAATTTTGAGCCAGACTGATTTGATCTATAAGAATTTGTGTTTGAATATGAATTAGGTTTTCTATTTTGAGAAGTTTTGACATAATATGCTAGTTGATCATCTTGATCTTGACTCAAAAGCCATTGTTCATGATGAAGAAGCTTAGATCTAAGCTCAGGAAGTGTAATATTATCTGTTCAATTGTTAATTGTAATTATGAATTGATTAAATTCTTTACCTAAACCAGATAAGATGATTCGAATCATCTCTCTATCAGACACTCTATCTCTAACAGCAGTTAATGAATCAGCAAGAGATTTGAGTTTACGAAGGTATTCACTTACAGAAGCTGATCCTCTTTTTGTATTTTGAAGTTGACGACGAAGAAGATCTTGTTTAGCTTCAAACTCCTGTGTATAAACTGTTTCTAAGTAACTCCAGATCTCTCGAGAAGTTTGAAGACCTAGAACATCAGCTGAAATTGACTTCGAAAAAGTTGCTTTTAGGCAAGATTTGACGAAGTTATCTTGTTTCCTCCAATTGATATAATCAGGATTAGGTAAACTTCTTCCTTCTGAATCAATGATCGAACTATCTGGTTTAGTAACAGATCCATCAACAAAGCCATATAGATCATTGCTGATAAGAATTGCTTCAAATTGATCTTTCCAAACCAGGAAATTCGATTCATCAAGTTTATCGGAGATATAATTCGTTATATTCAAAGCTGGAGAATGAGATTTAGAGATTGAAGAAGACGAATTTGATCGATCTGAACTCTCGGCCTCCATTGCTGAAGCTTGAATTTCGAAAAATTTTCTTAACCTAGACGCTCTGATACCATGTGAGATTTCATACTAAACTTAGAGAGAGAGAAAAAGAGAGATCGATTAATGAGAGAATTATCATTAGTGTTTATCTCAAGAGCTAGTAGCTCATATTTATACAGTCTTAGTGAAGCTAGAGAGAGAAAGAGAAAACGGTTATAACAACCTAACAATAGATGATATAGGCACCCTCGTCTCTCCTCTCCTTCTACCAATTCACTTACACTTCTCTTATACTTACAAACACTTCACTTATACACTTCACTTACACTTACACACTTACACTTACATTATCCATTATAATAGAGGCTGATTATAAAGTATGTGATTGAATTTCGAAAGTCCAATAGAAAACCTAATACAGAAACATGTAGATACACTTCAATTATGCCTAAAAATCAGATTGATATTTCGAAAAAAGGATGTAAATTTAAACAAAAGATTAACTAAAACAGGCAAAACTAAAGTTGGGTAGGTAAATTCAGGTTCCAATTCCATCCATAACCCATAACCCAATTACACCCAAGTTCTTGAAAGATTATACTCTTTCACAGAAAATTGAAAATTTGATCAGTTAAAGAGGGAAAAGAAATGAAAACCCGCATGCTAAACGATTAAGATTAAAGGTTCGAAACTAAGCAGGGGAAAGGAAGACCTGTGAGATTTGTCCCTTAGAAACGAATCGACCAAGTGAGTTAGAGATTGATTTGATAGCATTTGTGAGTGCGTTAGGGTTCGAATCAAGGAGCCAAACGTCGATTCCAGCAACGGCAGCAAGCTGGGCGATTCCAGAACCCATTTGACCACCACCTATAACCCCAACAGATTTTATCTCCGCCATCGCCAGAACCACCGCTTTAATGTTCAGCTTTTTCTACTGCTTTTTAGAGAGAGAGAGGGAGAAAGAGTGTTCAAGTGGAACTGTTATTGGATAGTGAAATGGCGCCAATAAATAGGTGACCATCTAGAGAAAGGACAAGATCATTTCCTGGTAAACTTTTTATCTGACTTGAGGTCATGTCATGAAGGGAAGGGTCAAGGGATATAACTAGGGGTGGGAATCGGTCCGGACCGGTCGGTACCGGACTCTAACTTCATCGAACCGGTCGACTCGGACATAAACTGTTGGTGACCACCTATTTACTCGGGCGGACTCGGACGGTCACTCTCAAGAATTCTTTGTCCATTGACCGTCCAAGACCGTTTATTTTACCGGTCCAGTCGGACATCGGACGGTCTCGGTCCGGACTTTCCAATAAATGTGCTTGATTCAGAACTTTATTTGTATTACTACAAACAAAATTACTTACAAATGAAGATGTTTAGCCAAGAAATCAAAAGTAAATATAAAAAAGAAAAAAAACAGTCGATCATCATTTGACAAGATATAATTAAGCCATGCACTAATGTTTGGTCTTCCAGAGGACTATATGACTATAGTCAACGATCATCATATATTCGTATGTCTATAAAATTCAATGGTCAACTTCTAAAAATGAGGACAGTTTAGTCGGTCAACCTATTCGGTCACTCGTACCGGTCGGTTAGCGGTCGGTCCTTCGACATAAAATTTTGACCGTGACCGTCCGCCAATTCTTTCGGGCCGGTCGGACACTGACCGTTATGACCATCGGGTGTCCATGGACACTTTTTATCTCGGTCGAACGGGTCGGATAGCGGTCTTCCGGATCTTTTTCCCACCCCTAGATATAACCTAGGCTTCTAGCAGTACATTTAACCAGATTTGGATATTCTATAAGCGCCCCCTACGGTAACGATTTACGTTAGTCGTTAAGAGACATTCATACATCACGAAGATGATAAGCACGATAACCGCCTAATTTAAACAGTTAATGAAAGAGACTTAAAGCCCGACAAATCTATTACATTATGTACTATATTTATTGCCTAAATTACATGGGATAAATTTTAATGACAAACTGCTTCCATCGAGACTCGATCCCACGACCTCATAAGTTTAAGAAGGGGTGTTCAACCACTGCAGTAAAGGGTGGTGGACAAGCGTGAATTATAATAGACGTCTGGATTCATGTCATTATTTCTCTCTTAATGAAACAAGATGTGTATCAGTCGTTGGATCTCATTTCACGCCAAGATTTTTGGTTGCTCTATTATCACTCATTTAGAAATACATCAGTTACAAGTAAAAGTTAGTTCACCATCTTTTTTTGCACCTTACTATGTTTTCTTACTTTACATCTCATATTCTCATGTCTCCCGTTGATATGACATCATCCACACAGCAATCCCCTTGTGAATTATTCTTTACTTTGTAAATTCACTTAACAATTTCTATTCAAATCATTTAATTTTTCGTTTAGTTTATCCTTACAATTTGCAATCTTTAAAAGTACACGAGTTACAATTTATAGAAAGAATTAAGAATGACAAGAGGCGTTCTTCGAGATTGTTAATATTGAAAAACATCAATACTAACCCAAAACACAGGGAAAGATTAAGAATTTTGGCTTAAGATTTTATGATTATCTCTTTTGTAAAATTGTTGTGGTTTCGGGAGAAATTTAGAAATACTACTTTGGACTTTGTACCAAAATTTGAGTCCTTCGTACCAATTTTCTCCTAGACATGAAAAGTCCCTGCCCATGCGCTGAAAAGTACACTACAAACACCTATTTTCTTGAAGTAAATTGGTTAAAAAAGATATGTTAATTCCAATTTGTGATGAATCGGAAAATTTTTGGTATTTTAATTTGGCCCAAGGCTATAATTTCGTTGTTCTCTGTGGTCAACTTTAAATTCAATCTTTTTTCTTTTTTACCCTTATTTAAATGTACTTCCTTCGTATCCTATGTCTCTTTAACTCAGCAGATTGGGTTGTCTGGTCCAGTCGGTCTGACATATTTGGCGACCTTCCAGACTTTAACCAAAGAAAGAAGTTCTCAAATTATCTTTTCCTTCCTCCTCTGACTACCACCATTACTCTCTCTATGTATATGTGTGTGTGTGCGCGCGCGTGTGTGTATGAGGAACCCCATATTGTTGTTTTTGTTTAATCTGCTTAAATAGAAAGAGATTTCCTTATATTCGAACAGAAGGAAGATCCCTTCTATTCGAACAAACGGAAATGCCTTCTTGTTCAGGTGAAATTAAAAAGAGGTTGCTTCTGTTTGGACAGGAACATAAGGGTTCCTTCTGTTCATCTTTTCGAGCCGAAACCTTATGTTGGAGTTAACCTTAAAAATAACAGATTTTTGGTATCAAACCAGGACTGCCATGTTCAAATTTGTTTCCAGAAAATTTTATTTTTTTCTAATCTTTTAACGATTTCTTTGTAAAATTGTTATAAAAATGTGTGAGCTAAATTTTCGAGCTAGTAATAATATTATTGGCTTTAATATTATCAGCTTGAAACAATATTTAAAGATTTGATTGTGAGTGTATAATGATTAGGAGACAATAATAGCCTCAAATAGATAATAACCAATTCAAAATAAATAGTGAGTTTAAGTTAGGAGTATACTGGAGCAAACCCAAAGCGGCTAGTAACATGTTCAAGCTCGCTAGTGTCTTTGATTGTTAAGCTCGATCGAGTAACTGTTAACTTTCTCGAACTCGACTCGTATATCAAAGAACTCGAACTCATATCGTTTTAAGCTCGTTACCTTGAACCTTTCAATCTAATCTCTATATGCTTTATTGATTGTTAACAAAAATATTAATTAATGATGATAGTTGGTATTCATGATGGTTCAATTTGATAATCTTTTGATGGTCGGTATTCCTTGTATAAGTTTCAACACAAAACATAATTATGTAGTACACTATTATAAATAGTATGTTAAACGCAGTGGCGGACCCATGAATCTTTGCATGTAAGGGCACATTTTAGTAGTAGAAGAAAAATATTTAATTGAACTGGAAAAAAATTCATAACACACATATATATATAGTCGACCACACCGAGTTTTCTCTTTTTGACACAAAACTAGATTAGAAAATTCTCAAATTTTAAAAACTTAGAATATTTTTTCAATTTATTCTACTATAAATATGAAAAATACTATTTCGCCGAAAGAATGAGAAATAAAAATAAAAAACTAAACAAAGTAAACAATGAAAATTATATCAAATATTGTTTGTTGATTAAAGAGATGTGAGTGTGATCGGAAAAAAACAGTAAGTGTATGTTAAACTATCCATGAAATAAAAGTGGGCTAAAAAAGTTGAGTTTAGAATAAATATAAATCCATTGACTAAAAGAAACCCACCATGGACAGATCCTGGATCTTAAGTCAACCATGGCTAACCTAAAAGTAGTAGGGAGTATATTTTCACTCGTCACATATATGCATTGTAAACTATAACTCAAAGACATTTTTTGGTGTTCATACTATCTCTATCATTATTCTAGCATATATTTAAAATTTAAATTCAAAACAAGTTAATTTTAGACTTCACATAGAAATAAACGCGAATAAACGAGATTTGCGCAAATTTCGTTGATGATTGAATCATCATAGAAATGCATGAAACTAACCATTTAATATTTGTTAGTTTAGATAAATAATAGAAGTCATAGATAATTTTCGGACAAAAATATAACATTAACAATAACTTAGATGAAATCTAATAAAATAGAGATCAAAACTGAATTAGCAAAAGAAAAACACCACCTGTTGAACT
>BEHA01003438.1:480814-492501 GCA_002897215.1 Eschscholzia californica subsp. californica
CCGACACCCAACCTAAAAGGTAAGTCTCCTCATGAAATTATACTCGGTTCTCCTCCGAATCTTTCCCACCTTCGTGTGTTTGGTTGCCTTTGTTATGCCCGAATTCCTTTGGTCAAAACAAAGATGGATGGCCGTTCTTCCACCGGAATATTTCTTGGTTACCCTAATGGACAGAAGGGTTACCGTATTTACGACATCTCGACAAAACGAATTTTTATTTCAAGAGATGTAACGTTTGTCGAAACTCGGTTTCCAATGTCCTCTTCTCCTCCGGTGGAACCACCCCCTCCTTGTCCACCGCCTCATCTATCCATTGAAGACAATGGTACGTTTGCTTTTCCGGCAAACGTACCGAAACACACCGTCCAGACGACGGACAGCAGCTCAGACGAAGCTGCTGTTCTTGTCAGTTCTGGACAGGTTACCAACGCAGAGGTGCCTCCAGACACCCCTGCCAGACCTGCTTCGGGTCTTCAACAGACCACCACTTCGGGGGTGCCTGCAGACTCCACTGACGGGCTTCCCTGTCCAGGGGAGCCTTCAGAGTCAGTCGCTTCATCACCTACCGACACCTCCTCGTCACCTCCCTCACCGAACGTCATTCCCACTTCGGATTCCGACGACGAGAATTCCGGCCGCCCCAAGAGATCTCGCCGGCCACCGGCCCATCTTGCGGACTACATATGTTCAAATACGAGTTCAATCAAGTATCCACTTGAAAATTATTTCTCCATTAACTCGTTTTCCACTTCCCATCAACAATTTCTCTCTTCGGTCTTAACAACAACCGAACCAACCTCTTTCACTCAAGCAATGAAGTCCTCTCATTGGAAAGAGGCCATGGCCAAAGAAATTTCGGTCTTAGAAGAAAACAAAACTTGGACGATTACCAGTTTGCCACCTGGCAAGAAACCCATCGGTTGTAAATGGGTATATAAAATCAAATTCAAGTCCGATGGCTCCATCGAACGCTATAAAGCACGCCTGGTAGCTAAAGGCTACACCCAAATCGAAGGATTGGATTACAATGACACTTTTGCTCCAGTCGCTAAACTAGTTACTGTTCGTGTCCTTCTTTCCATCGCCGCCATCAAAGGCTGGACTCTCCATCAATTGGATGTCAATAACGCTTTCCTTCAAGGCGATTTGAATGAAGAGGTTTACATGAAACTTCCACCCGGGTTTTCCTCTCACGGGGAGTCTAAAGTATGCCGCCTTCACAAATCCCTTTATGGACTAAAACAGGCCTCCCGTCAATGGTTTTCAAAATTTTCATCCATTCTTATCGAACGTGGTTTTTCTCAATCTAAAAGTGACTATTCCTTTTTTACTTTTCGTTCTCACTCCACTCAGATCTATGTTCTCGTCTATGTGGATGATATAATTATCACGGGAAATAATGATCATGCTATTTCCCAGTTAAAGGTATTTCTTAATAAGGCATTCTCCTTAAAAGATTTGGGCCGCCTACAATACTTTCTTGGTATTGAAGTATCTCGCTCATCACAAGACATTTTTCTATGTCAACGGAAGTATGCACTTGATATTCTAAAAGATTCTGGACTAACCGCTGCACGTCCTTCGGAGTTTCCTATGGAACAAAACTCCGCCTCTCTCCCACCGACGGGACACCATTGGCCGATCCGTCAATTTACCGTCGCCTCATCGGCCGACTACTTTATTTAACGGTCACACGACCGGATATCACCTTTGCAGTAAATAATCTCAGTCAATTCATGCAAACACCCAGTCAAGTACACTTAGACGCCGCTCATCGCGTACTACGATACTTGAAAGGTACACTTGACAAAGGAGTCTTCTTATCCGCAAACAGCTCTCTCCACATTACAGGATACTGTGATTCGGATTGGGCTGGTTGTCCTTCAACCCGTAGATCAACTACAGGATATTTTACAATGATTGGGTCCAACCCTATTTCCTGGAAATCAAAGAAACAACCTACAGTTGCAAAATCTTCGGCAGAAGCAGAATATCGAGCTTTAGCCATACTTACATGTGAATTACAATGGCTCAAGTATTTATTACTTGACTTTGGAATTGATCACTCCGATCCGATGACAGTTTACTGTGACAATCGGGCCGCTCTCCACATTGCTGACAACCCCGTTTTCCACGAACGTACCAAACACATTGAGATAGATTGCCACATCGTTCGTGAAAATATTAAAGACAACGTAATTGCCACGCGCTTCACCAATTCAGATAATCAGTTAGCGGATATCTTCACAAAACCAGTTGGGGCAGAACCGTTCAAGAACATTATTGGCAAGTTAGGCGTTACTTCCATTCCCGCTCTAACTTGAGGGGGAGTGTTGGAAGGTCTACTCCACTCGGCTAAACCGAGTGGATTAGGTCCACGGTTAGGATAAGGATTCCTAGTATAATTAGGTTTCCTAGTATGATTAGGATTGTTGTATTAGATAAAGTTCATTAGAGTTTCATATTTCTAAAACTTCTTCTATGTAAACCTATATAAAGAGATCCATACATAATGTAATATACAAGTTGTAAGTGTTAATAAACAAGGTATTTACCTATCTCTCTCTCTCTCTCACACGATCAACTCTTCACCATCATCATCTCTCGGTTTACCCGAGACTCTCTCCCACTACACTCGGTTATAACCGAGAAGCACCATTATCAACTCTCGGTCATACCCGAGAGGTTCAAGCTATCAACCTCGGCTACAGCCGAGAGTCCCTCACCATCATCTTCCTCGGCTTCAACCGAGAGCTAACCAAGTCACTTCATCTCTCTCGGTTTTCACCCGAGCACTTCCTCCATAACTCGGCTTCATCCGAGTTTATCACACAAAGGTATTTATCTCTTCACACTTAGTGGTTGTAGATGTGATTTTATTGCCTTAGCTTCGGGAGTTTCTACGTTGATAATAATATGCTTCATTCCTTGTCTAAGTAAACTACACGAGAACTCACAAAATGTAGTCGAGACAGCAATGTGAGCTAGCTATATAATCACGTTATAAATATCATAATTGATTATGATACAAGAATCTTTTTGCATACCGATATTGAAGGCAGATTCTATTATCCCCGATCAAAACCCATATCTTTCTACCAACTTGTGCAACTATGTTGTTGAATTCACGTACCTACACTAATTCGATAAATAAAAAAACTGGAATCCCGTGTCGATTGCATGATGGGTCTCTACAAAGATATAAAAGTTAGTTCCTTGAGATGTTAATGATTTCTTAGTTTAAATTTAAAACATTGAGACCTCAATTAAAATTATTAATACAACAAATATTTTTAAAATAATATATATCTATTATATAAAACAGAAGGGAAAATGATGACTGGGACAAACATCCTTATTTAATAAGAGATATTGTCTAGAAGCCCTTCCCAAAATTTAAGATATAGTCCTTCGTAGAAATAAAATAACTTATTTAAAAAATCTTTCTTAGAAATAAAATATCTAATTTGAGAAAAAAAAGGAAACAAAAGATATTGTAAGGGTTAAAAAAAGAAATTGAAATCTCTCTCATAAAATAACTAATTTAAGAAAAAATGAAATAAAAGAAAATAATTATAAGTAGAATACCAAAAAATTATGGTATCCACTATATAGCAATAATAAATATTGAAAGTCGTCAAATTTAATTGATACAACTGTTCGTGCCCTAGGACACGGGATATACTCTAGTATATATTTAATAACAATATATTTATTTACGTAAATAATATTTATATTTTAAGTAATTTATTTTACATTTAATATTTATTAACATTTATATATGTATGTTAAGTACATAGTAATATATACATTAAGTATTATTAATACTTCTTGATATTTTTAGTATTGTTGTTGCAGTTTGGATGACTAATTTGAGCACCAATTGCCCAAAATAAATTTTACGATTTTTCTGTTTTTATTCATTTCGAATAATTTAATTTATACGTGATAATATGGTAGTCTAATATACAATAAATATATTTGGAATATGACGTAAACCCATAACTTCTTAAAGAACTAACATAAAATGGTGATAGTTTATCGTAATTTTATACCAAAATAATTTGTTCATAACTATCTTAATGTAAATTCAATGTATACATATACCAATGAAAAAAATGTCAAACCCCCTTTATTTAGGGTTACCCAAAGCATACAATTAATTTTTTAATTACTTTGTCACTTTTTATGTGTTAGATTTAGGTTCACTCTTTATGTTTTTTAAAAAGTTATTAACATGTTTATAAGGGTTCTTAGATTTCGCAAATGTGTAAGAATTTAAATATAAAGAAAACCAACAATTTAGAAGTCAAATCAATTGTATAGTTGAAGAATGGTGTGAGGTGGTTCAGATAACAACCTTAAAATCTATGAGTCTTTGTGTGCTGATTGACAGTATTACAGTTATTAACATATTAAAGTCGTATTGATAAGTCTGTAATTGCCAGTAAGAATGACAAGTCGTAGGTATTAACATCCTAAATAAATATATTTATTTATTTATATTTTTAAGTATTCCATTTATATTTAATATTTATTATTACTAATTCTTAATTACTTTGTTACATTTTTATGTGTACAGAACAAACATATTTGAATGTGGAATACTTAAAATATATATATATATATATATATATATATTTACTTAGAGTTACCCCAAAGCATACCATTAATTTCTTAATTACTTTATTACATTTTTATGTGTAGGGAACAAATATTTTTTTTATATATAAAAAACTACTAAACTTACAACATGACATTAAAATAAAACAAATGAAGTTTTATAAACAAATTATCGTACCCAACTTGAACATTAAGTAAAATTTTCGCTTTTGGCCCAAAATATGAAAACATTTAAAAACATTTCGATATACTAATATGAAATAAATTAACTTAAAGACAAAATTGCACTTACCACTCTTTAAAGTGATTAGAGCAAATGAAATACCTTTAAGCTACTTTTATGTAACTAAGCACGAGCGACTTCATGAAACAACAGATACAACATAAAATTACGAAACAAAGAAGTTGTGTCTTAACATTTGCAGATGCGATGAAGTCAATGTGGCGTGCCATTCCAAGTGACCCAAAAGTTCTATGCCAACCTAGTTTTTATGGTCGTATATTGGCCATACTCCACGAGCCTTCTGATGTGGTTGATATTATCCCCACCGAGACATCCATAAGGAGTGTCACGGGAACTCGTAGTTATGTTCTTGGAGAGATTAGAAATTACAAAGATACTGTTTTTATGATGGATATGTAAGTTCAACTAATTCGATTTATACAGGAGATTCTGGTAGTTCGAGTGTGAATCGTCGCATCTATTTTACTCCTATTTTGGGCGTAGGGTGTTACATGAGGATGTCTTAAGGAACAAATTATTTCTCTCTTTTGTGAATGCCAACTGTATTTGTAAGTTGTACCATACTAGTATCATAAATGATATTACATAGTTTAAAATAGAATGAATAACATAATATGTGCTCTTAAAGGATACGATAGAGAAACCTTAAAAAAAAGGTTCATCTTCCTTTAAGTTAAACATAGGGCATAAATTTCTTCATTTCAATTGACAAACATTCTAATCAGTTAGAAACTTAAGATTGACATGTTAAAATTAGAAGAAAAAAAAAATTATAACTTAACATATGACCCAAACGGCCAAGCACGTTTTGTTTTCATAGAAATCAACTACAATCTACGTTAGCCGTTACAAGACATTGACACATCATGAAGATGTGATAAGCACAATAACCGTCTAAGTTAAACCAATAATGAAAAAGCCTAAAACCCAACAACATGAAAGAGGTCTAAAGTCCGACAAACTTATTACATTATTTATACCTTTAGTAACTCAAATTCAATAACCATAGATTATATTTCCTCTGGGAATCGAACTTGGAACCTCTAGGATTTGGAATTTTTGTCAACACTATCAAAACATGTTGTTAGTGACGGACCCATAAATTTTTACTTCTAAGGACACATTTTAGTAGTAGTAAACAAAAATTTAAAAGAACTAGAAAATATTCATAACATATATATGTAGTTAATTGACTGCACAAGTTTTCATTGACAGGAAATTAGATTATAAAATTCTCAACTTGTAAAAATTTAGTATATTTTTTTTTAATTTACTCTACTATGAAAGAATTACTAATTCTGAAAAAGAATGTGAAATAAAAGTGGAAAACATAAATTAAAAACTAAACAAAGTGAATGCTGAAAATTATACTATCAAATATCGTTAGTTGATTAAAGATGTGAGTGTGACAGGAAAAAGAAAAATTAAGTGTATGTTAAACTTCTCATAAGATGATAGTGGCCAGAAAGAGTTGAGTTTAGGAGAAATGAATCGTCCATCGGTGGAACCAGGATCTTAAGTCAACCCTGACTAATCTCAAATTAATAGATAATAATTTCACTTGTCACGTTTATACTTTTCTAAACTATAACTTAAAGACATTTTTTGTGCATATACTATCTATCTATCATTATTCTAACATATATTTAAATTTTCAAATACAAAACAAGTTAGTTTGAGACCTTCACACAAGAATAATGAGACTAAATAATTTCCGGACAAAAGTATAACATAAACAATATCTTAGATAAAGTCTGAAAAATAGAGGTCAAAACTTAATTAGCAAAAAAAATGGTCAAAAATAGATCCTGAGAGTAAGAAAAAAAAAACTTGGCTACTTACTGGACTCGAACTAAAGACCTTTGAAGCACAAGAGCAACTGTGGAACCACTTGGCTATTATAGTTAGTGTTACAATTGTCACTCAGTAAACTTAATGTAGTTTTCTTCTGACTAGAGCCAGAGTGCCGCAGACCCTGATGTCGCCCTTGGAACCCACATTTGGCTTGTGGGGGCACGTGTTCGGTGCTCCCACAGGTCCCTTGGTGGATACACCCCTGATGTTTTTTTTTAAATTATCCGCCCCTGATGTTGTGAGATGATATTTTGTAAAACGGGAAAGAAAAGTTCCAAGCGCAAGGTTTGAAGTTTGGTGCACGATGGTCATGATGGCCACTTAGGAGTTAACTAAATGCATTTTTGAGAAAAGAAAGTTTAGAGCCGGAGAGATAAAATCATGGAAACGGCTTGAGAAACAGGGAACCCCTCCTTCCGTTTCAGAAGAAGCAAATTGTGGTTTCCACTATCTCCCTATTATCGAAGGAAGACTCCCTTTGCTAAAGAAGTTTGTAAAAAAGGAATTTCCTTCTTCAGTCAGAAGATCAGTTCTTTTGTCTTATTATCAATGTAGAATATGTGTTGTTAGGGAAGCCAACAAAGATGTACTTCAAATATTATTACACATGCCTTCTTCTCTCAAAATCTCAAATAAAATTATACTCCCTCCGTTTCAAAATGAAAGTCCATTATTGAAACTCACACAATTTATTTTCATTTTGTGTGTTCCCATATTGTCCCTATTAAATAAGAATGCTAGCATTAATGTAATTCAATCTAGTGAATTTTATTGGACAAAAGTAGTGCATGCATTATCTTTCTTAATAAATGCACTTGAAATTGATAGAATTAAGGAGGGGTATATTTGTCAAAATATTGTATATGGTCAGGGTCGTGCCTGAGAATTGGAGGGCCCAGTGCCAAATTTCAGTTGGGCCCCCTTTGTATAATCAAATGTAAAATTAAAAAACTTTTCATGTGAAGTTCCACGTATCATCAGCTCATTCGGTCGCTTTTGTGTATGTTAGGGGGTTTGACCCCAAACAACTTTACTGTACTACATATGTGTTTCACATGTTTCATTTATGTTTAAAATTTCAAACAAAAATGTTAGATATAAACTTGAGTAATGTTGTGTTGTGGTTTCCTTTTTGTAGTGTCTACATAGATGTGTAGATTGGAAGACTAATGAACCTCAATATTGAAGAAAAACTATTGGTACAGAGTACTATAAATTCCAACTATTCTTAAAGGAATTCTTTTTAGCAATTGAGGTAGAGATTTAGAAACATTCTTTTCTGGAGTGCTACTGCTATAAAGGAGTTGAGGAGATTCAACCGTTTTGAGTTGAGGAGATTCAACCGTTTTTGGAAGGCAATGAAATTTTAAAGTAAGAGAGAGAAATAAGAGAATAGATGGTGGGATAAACATAGAAAGAGGGTCCTTTTTTTGTTGAAACAAGAAAGAGGGTCCTTTATAGTCGGTTTTCCCGCATGCACGTGGAGATTTTTTTTTTTTGATGAAGGAAAATAACATTACTAAACAAGCAAATACAAAGAGTTTTAGCTTACTGCCGAAATAAAAGAGGGTATTACATTCCACACTTTACTATGACCATATCTTCTACCCCATTTTGCTATCGCATCTGCCTGAGCGTTGCAATCCCTAGGAACGAAAGTGAATATCACACCGTCAAATTTGTTTATGAGTTCTTTAACTTGTTGCATAATCTTCTTGGATTGCCAGTGAAGGCCAACATTTTGACCATTGATGAAAAGTATAAGAGTTTGATTATCACTTTCGATGTGTGCATGAGTGATCTTCAACTCTATGGCCCATTTAACACTGAATAATATGGCAATACTTTCACATTCTTCCGCATTCTGACATCGAACTGAGTCTGCTGCTGCAATAATAAAAGCAGAGTCTTCATCTCTGACGATACAACCTATGCCGGCTGGTTCTGTGCTGTTGGAAAAAGATGCGTCAACGTTAAGTTTTATGAATGGTGTCTATGGAGGGCTCCATGTTTGTTGCTTAGTTTTTTCCCTGCATTTGTTAGTGATAATAGATTCAATCTTAAGAGGCGTAATAGATGTGTTATTTCTCCTGTCAATCATTTGTTTCGGACATTGTTTCTTTATGGTGAAGCAATTTTCGCAACGAGCTTTCCAAATAAACCACAAAATTTTGGCGTATAGTAGGGTCAAATCTTCATCTAGAGTTTTCCATTCATGGATCCATTGGTTGGTGGTGGCGATTTGATCTGTTCGTACCTGAAAGTGAAACCATATAGCTTTCGCGAACGTGCAGTGAAGCATGACATGATCTAATGTTTCATTATCGTTGCAATTTATACAAGAGAACTGGTTTCCAATGTATTTACCTATTTTTGCCTTCACTGGTAGTTCATTAGTGCAGCATTTCCACAGAAATAATTTAACACGCGGAATAGTATTCATATTCCATATAAAAAAACAGTCGGTTTGATCCTGCGTAAGATTCTTACTACCTGTTCGCAGATAATTATACATAGATTTAATCGAAAAATTATCTGATTTTGTTAGCGTCCACATGGGTTTGTCTTCTTGATTGCTTTGAATGTTTATGCTTAGGATTGAGCTGCAGATATCACTGGTAAAACAACTATGTAACATGTTAGTATTCCAGGTATTGTTATCTATAAGTTGCACTACACGTGGAGATGAAAATGCATTCTTAATTAATGGGCAAATTTAAGGAGAAATAAAAATATATTTTACCCTACGACACCATAATTGACGGTTCAGTGGCCATTATACTACTATTTAAATTAATTTGTGGGCCCTTATTAGTTCGGGGGCTCAGTGCGGGCGCCCTGTCCGCACAGAGCCTTGCACGGGCATGTATATGGTATGGGACTTTCATTTTGAGACAATCCAAAAAGGAATAACGGACTTTCATTTTGAGACGGAGGGAGTATCTAATTAACTCAGTTCTCCTTTAATTTCTTACGAGTCAACATTAGTCATTATCTTTCAGAAATTTTTTGTATTTGTATTCCAAGTCATCACGCGAGATCTATCTTTGTTATTTTAAATTTGAACAAAATATTTCTAGAGAAGCCAGTCTAATTTTAAATTATGGGCGTTAGCCGGTTGGTTCTTACCCAGGATATCCTCCCTATCCATAATTGAAATCTATTAAAACTACAATTTTGCATCCTAGCTGTCTTGATTCCAATTCTATAATGTAAAGATTAACACCAGAGACTATAAAAAGTACGAGTACTGGTCGAATATTGACATCTTATCGATCATCGAGTATACCAAATGGGTATTGAAATCTTACTGCTTCCTATCGAGTAATATCCGATGGTACTACTAATTTTTATCGGAGATAAAAAGAATGGGGATTATCGACCATGAAACAGGCCCAAGTGGTATAGAAATCTTATTGCCTTCAATCGAGTAACATCTTACTGTACTACTCATTTTTTTTATCAGATATAAAAATGAGATCCGGAATTGACATAAACAGTTCTGGGTGATTTCCGGACAAAATTATACAGGTTGACACTAGGGGTGGGGAACGGGCGGATATGAGCGCTCACGGGCACTTGAAACATCGGGTCGGGCGGGTTGGACACCAAATTTAAATGGCTATAGGAGTAAGCAGGTTAATCGGGCGGGTAATTTTGAAATTCGCCTTGCCCATTGTCCACCCAAGCCCATTAAGAAACTCGGGTAATTCAGGTATGGGCGGACGGGTAAGCTCGTGACTTGAAAAGGCTCACTTCTTCCTCTCCTTCTATAAAGTCTCCAAACACCTTTCCTAGTTCTAGAGAGGCAATGTGCGACTAAAACTAGAAGTTATTTGTGTTGCTCCTTTTAGGAATTTAATCCCACATTGAAATCTAATGAAGAATTATATGGGATTGTGATAATATAAACATATCCCACTCTTTGCTCTCTCAAAGCCAAACACTACTTCACTAACCCACTAGGAATTCTCTTGGCCCATTGCAAAGCAATGCATTGGGTCCACGTGAGGGTCCTTAAATATATTGTATACCATCTCAACAAGGCTTGACAACAAGAACTGTTGGGCTTCATCAACCCAAAATAACCCAAAAAGTTGATGTAATTTGGTTGGTTATCATTGAACGATGTTAAATGGGTGCAGGCTGGACAGGTGTGCCGGTAGAGGTTTTAACCCATGCCCACCCACCAAAATTTGGCGGGGGCTGGACGGGTTGTGCCCGAGACGGGCGCGGACGTACACGGTCCTCATTGGGGTCCGGTACCCGCGGGCAGGGCCGTGTTTGGGCCCGTGCGGGCAGGGCGCTCGCACAGGGCCCACCGCTACTAAGGGCCTACTTTAGTGATGGTCCGATGCTAACTGATATATCCGTAAAGAAACATAATTAAGCATAAAGAGTCCCTTAGCTCACATGGTTAGGAATTCGGAACTTCAACTAAGTGGCACAGGTTCGAGTCACACACCCAACATATTTTTTTCTCTGGTTTTGGGTGATTTTGACAGTACCATTACTAAATAACTCCCTATTTCTGTTCCGCTACACTTTTTCTTGCCCATTTTGTTATTTTGGGTAAATTTCTTTCTTATTTTGAAATGTTTTTCTAACATAAAATTCTTAAAAATGTAAAAAGAATTCGAAAATATGTAATTACATATGTGAAGATCATGATACAAAATTAAAAAACTCATCTTTAGGTTCTAAACAATACTGTTATGAAGAAACTGTACCATGTTCAATTTTTGTTTGTAATTTTTTTAAATCTTCAAAACGTCAAATTCAAATTACGCACGGACCCCCTAAATTCTCAGTCACGACCCTGAAATACACATTGAGTTGATTTTTTTGTTAAAAGCGATTTTGAGTTTGTTTGTTATTTAACTTTTCCAAATACAATTTTTTTTACACAATTGATTATACAAGAGTTGTCAACAGAAAAATTATACAAGAGGGCCAAAACAAAATT
>BEHA01003438.1:522407-534399 GCA_002897215.1 Eschscholzia californica subsp. californica
AAAAGAAAAACATCAATAACTCTCTCTCTCTCTCTCTCAAAACAAATTAAGTTTTGAAGGCGTTAGGGCATGAAAGACCAACCTGATTCTTAGAGTCTGATCGGTTGACGATCTTTATCAAGATTCAAGAATGCGGACTAAATTTCGCACTTCAAAAAGCACAAATGCCTTAGGGCTTGGTCTTTCTGCAACCAAGCCCTAAGGCATACAAGAATACCATAATTTAAGCTTTCTGCAGTTTCCCCTACAACCAAGAATACATGAACAAACTCACTCAAACTAACATAAGCACAAAAAAAGGCAGACAAAAATAACACTTCACAAAACAAGGTAACATACGGTTGTGGGGATGCCAGACTGCCCGAGTTAATGATTTCAGATGTCAGAACTATATAACCTTTAAGGGTCTACTGTTTAATTAGTCACCCATAAGTCGAGAATAACTACCATCACTCTGTAACTCTATACGTTCTGTTCATATAGCGTATCTTTTTTGCTGCTAGAGTACCTAACCTGCCTTGATTTCTCTCCCTAACAATCTGCATTCATTACACAAGACACAAGACATCATACTTCTAACTGAAAATTAAAAAACAACCACGGACAACAGCATAATTTAAGCTTTCTGCAGTTTCCCCTGCAACCAAGACAGATTAGTTATCAATGTCATGCACGAACACTAAAAATCTGAAACGTAAGGTGAGGAACCAACCTTACTAGCAAGAAAGAAGATGTCCACTGTATATACTTCAATCTCGTATCAGATGTATAAGGAACTAGTAACAACTTGGCATTTAACCTACTCACATGGCCCTTCAGGTCGCTCCAGTTTGAGCCCTCACTTCAACTGTTTGTTCAACAACCTACATTAATTCTCAAGGTGAGGCCCCACTGGGTATAACAGATGTCAATTGTTACATAAATAAATGTTTTTAAGTTAGCCTGATTTGTGTCAACCATTTTCTTCTTTCCACCATCAATAAGCTCTTGACTACAAATTGCTGAAAAGATAAGCAAGAGCTAAATAAGAATTACCCTTCAAGCACCAATCTTCTCTGGTAGCCAATCTAGGGCATTCTCTCTTATTTATAGCGAAGGCAACTTACCTAGAAAAGGGAAAGAAATTGAAATTGTCCTCCAAAGAGCAACCAGTCAGCAGTTTCGTTCGTCAAATCAAACCAAATCCTAGAAATTGCATCAAGTATGACTCACTAACTTAAGTTGTAAAACACATTAACTTTGTCGCAAAATGTGTGCTTGAGAGTTGCTTGAGGGTTGCTTGTGTTGCCTAGAAGCAATTCTTCAGGTCGTATCGATCTTTCATAAACCTTTTTTGCTCCTAGGAAGGATAACCAAGTACAAGTAGGCATCGATATTCAATAGATTCAACACAATGGGCTTCTTATGAAGATGTTAAAAATATCAAAATAATATAAAAATCACAAAATTGGCAAAAAGAACAAGTAAATTTATTTTACCACATCCTAAGTTCCTAATAATATATTAATATTGAATGACAAAACAGGCATTAAATGTTTGAGGTTAAAATTTCACACATAAAGGCATGAAAGTGACAGATCAAATCCCACCTGATGCTTTGAATATTTTCCTGGGTTGTTGGACCCTTGGTCCTATATCAAAGACATCAACTCTCTTATCGTCAATGTTAGCCGTATATGTGCAGTATCACGAAATTGATCAGAACCTGCACAAAAAACAAATAGAAGCAAGGACTTCAGGTTACGCCATAACAACAGAAAGTGAAAGATGACAGATACTAGCTTGATGAGATGATTAAAACCAAATAGTAAACAAACTCTAAAACTTAAACCATGTAAATCCTTGTATATAGATCTAAGAAATTCCTCTGGCCTTTTTAAGTATCCCCATTTATATACAGTCTTATCAATGCAACTATTCTTGTGCTACTTAACATTTTTGTCTCTTGTCTTGGATTAGAAATCTTATCATGTCAGAGATACAAGTAGTCAGTACCAAAATAATTGATTTATAAACATGTGGTATCATATAATTGTAAAATGAAAATGAATCTCAGAGCATACAAGCTAGAGTTGTGAAAGATAACTAGAAGAGTGGAACTAACTTGTGTTTTTCTTAGGGTTACTTACATAATAACTAGTAACGAAACAAAGGTACATATATTAAAACAAGTTAAACAACTAACAAGTGACTTCTTTTTCCTCCGATTTCAAAGAAAAAGAGGTACCATGCAATTAAAAATATGCAGAAATTCCCTATGGCAGTCAAGACTATGAACCAACACACAAATATCAAAAATCAAGTATAATTGAACCAACATGACAGCATCAATTTCAAAAAGTTTGGGAAGAAGACCAGTAAAAAGTAACATATCCACTAACCTCCCCCCATTTGTATAGTTTTCCCTTTTAATATTAATTCAAAGTTTCAAAAAAAAAAAGACCAGTAAAAAGTAGGATTTTAATTGAGTGAAGCAGCACAATAGCATCAGCTTTATCCTGCAAAAAACAGAGTAGTGATAAATAAAAGTTAATGAGAAGAGAAAGATAGAGAGAAGAATTTTAGTAGTAAAACTAGAACCAACTAAAAGAACTTAAAAAACCCTATCAGTAAATCCAGCATTCATGATCAAAAAAATAGAGGACAGAGAACGAGAGAGAACAACTAAGAGTTACTTACTTCAAACGGGACGAAGAGGGATCAGTGGACTAAGGAAGTAGATCATCAACTTGGAATTGTAACTCCTCTGTTGAAAGAAAAACAGAAACCCTAATCTTTAATTTCTGGATCAAAATCTTTGATCAACCAAAATAATAAGCAAAATTATTGCTATGTTTATAAAGTTGTTCAGTTGCCAAATGAAAGAGATATTTTGAACAAGCTCGGACTATTTGACAAGATTATACATCACTTGCTAAACTTCTATTGTAGACTAGATGAGAGCTGACACTAGCCTGAAAGGCATGCCGGAAGTAGTAAGAGCTAAGATGTGAACAAAACTTCAAACAAAAGTAATTGAAGCGGATAAAATGCAGAGACATGAGCAGTATATTAAACATACCCCGTTATCAGATGGCCACTGTATTAACTTACGTCTTTTATCAGATGTTTAAGGAACTAGTAACGAACTCGCACTTAACCTACTCACTTGACCCTTCAAGGCCGTTCCAGTTTGGTCTCCCACTTCAAATATTTCTCCCACAACCTACATTAATTTTCAAGGTGAGCCTCCAGTCGTTATATCAACTCTTAGGCAAAGAAATGTTTTAAGTTACTCACACAACTTATCATTGGTCAATAACCTGATCCACCCCATCCATTTTTTTTCTTCCCACCATCAATAAGCTCTTCAAGAGACATTGCTGAAAAAATAAAATATATTCCGTGAGAGCCAGGCTAGGGTACTCTCTCATGTTTATAGTGAACACAACTTAACCTGAAAAGGGAAAAACATTGGTGACCTCCAAAGAGGAGCCTGTCAGCAGTTTCCTTCACCAAATCAAACCTAATCCTAGAAATTGCATTGAGGCTGATTCACTTAACTAGATTTGTAAAAAACATAACTTTGTTGGTAAATCTGTAAAACACATTAAATTGTTGCTAAATGTGTCACCTAAAAGCAATTTCATCAGGCCTTATCCTTCTTTCACAAATCTTTGTTGCTCCGCAAATGGATAACCAAGTTCAAGTAAGGATCAGTATACAATAGAAACAACACATATTCTTATGAAAATGTTAAATAATATCAGAATAATATAAAAATTAGAGAAATGGCAAAAAGAACAAGCTTGGGGGAGCATATGTAGACTGAGCTACAAGTTCGAGCTCAAGCTTAGTAAGTGTGATGCTGTTTGGATGGGCTCATGAAGCATTCCTCAAGAACAAAGCTTGTGTCTGTTGGGCTTGGGTGGCATAAGGGAGGACACTACCTATAACTAATAGGGCTAGGATCGTTATAGGTGTAGGTTTAAAATCTCGTATTAGTGTCTCGCTATAAAGTAGTCTAACATGTTTAGCAGTTCCAATAGCATTTCAGTTAAATCTGTGTGCCTGCTTCATCATAAGCAATATCAATTCCGTTAGATCTGTAGAGAACATTAGATGGTTTATTAGAAACTGAAATACTACAGAAGTTCGCTCGATTCTTTTAACACGAATACCTCTGATCTGGTCCATCCTAATAACATATCAGGGTCCATCCACTCAATCGCAAGACTGCCCGGAAACCTGCAATCTAACTAGGAGAGCTGCTTAAAGTTTAAGAAGAAACTTTTAATATTTTAAACAAATAGGAGACTAGAAGGAAAATAAGGAAAACCAAACTACAGTACCTGTATATTCCTCGTATTTGTGGCAGCATTAATCTGTAAGCACAGCCATGTAGACAAGTCTTTCGAGCATAAAAGAAAAGCCAGAAGAAACGAAAATTATCTTGGAACTTGATTTTGTACCAGCAAACCTAATAGGTAACCCAGCACAACAGCCATCTCCATTAGGCAAACTACACCACTAAGAAATGGGATCTCCTCCAATAAGGTAACCCACAACAGTCCCAGCATCTTGAAGTTCCAAAATTTATCATCTTCTCTTGTGTGAAGTTCTCCTCAACAACTAAGAAGAAGAATCACCTTCCTTCCTTTTTGCGCGCTTGGTACCAGCAAGTACGAGTACCAAGCATCGGATAGGTGGAGTTGAAAATGGTTGTTAGAGAGGTAACATCAAAATCCACGCCATTTATTTCCAACTCCTAATTTGACACAAAATACGATCCATACACCACATCTAATGTAAAAATCTCTACAAGATACAGATATACATCCTATCTTGAACAAGTACAATAGCATATGCAAATACATACAACAAATACACAGATACAGAAATAGAAAGTCCAAACTCGAACACTATCTCAAACACAACCACCAATCAGACACAAATACGAACAAGAACGCTAAAACAAACCAAAATGGAACACCAATACGAACACAGACAAACACACAAGTAGACAAACGCAAGCACCAAAATCCAACTATAACTCAAACACAACCACAAATTGAACATAAACAGCATCAGGAACACAATTACAAGCGCACAAATGAACACTTATACAAACACAACCAACAAACAAAAACACGAATACAAAATTCACAACCACGACCACAAACACCAAACACAACCACATCCACGACCACAAACACCAAACACAACCACGTCCACGACCACAAACGCATACAAAAACAAATACCAAGACAAGCATTAATACAAACACAAATACAAACCCAAAAACGAACAGTTAAACGAACACAAACCCAAGCACCAAACTCCAAGTCTAACTCTAACACAAGCAATAATCAGATACAAACATGAACATGATCACAAATACAAACGCACAAACAAACACTTATAAGAACACAACAAATATAAACACAAACAAAACACAAGCACAAAAACAAAACACCACATTCACAAACAAAAAAATAAACCCAAAAACACACAAATAAACTCATTTAGGCTAACACAAACGGAAGAAGAGGATTGAAAAAAAAAAGTTCTATTTGACACTTACATTTGAGTTAAGAGAATCTAAGTTGCTCATATTTGAGAATATGTTCTCATAAAACTTGGTATCCTTCTAGTTGTACGTTGTACTTTAACTCTACTTTCCCCCTAACCACCATACAACCCATCAGACATTTTTTTCTTGCACAACATTTCTCTTTTTTTCCAGCATGCTTTCTGCAATTATTGGTTAAAAAAATAAATATGTGGTAGTAGGATCAATCTCACGAGTTTCTTTATGTCCAGTTCATCTAGATGGAAAGATGCTTATGGGCATCTATAAAATGCCTTTACGTTCCCATTCTCAAATTCTAAACCTGTTATAAATAATAATGCTCCTCAAGATATTTGTAGTTAAAAAGACAAAAAACTATTCAAACATGAACAATACTAGATAAACTTAGCTGCATAGTTAACAAAAAAGAAAGAAATTAGCAAAGTAAATGGGAAGTTTCGAAAGGTCGAAGATCAACCAGATTTTTTTGTTCAGCAACTGAAGAAAATTAAGAGCATGGCCAGCGATAGCCTGCATTCAAGTCCAAAACAACAAAGATGAGAGAGGAGAAATAAGTTATGAGATCGGAGAATCAAGTGTTATTACATAACCTAACAAGGAGATGATCAACAACGGACATGATAACAACACATTTTAAAGAATACTTGATGTCGGAGGCTCACTTCGATCTGTAGACGAGAAAAAGGGAAATGTAAAAGAGAAATTGAGTTACTAACACTCGAATAATGAATCTGGAGATAGAATTAGTGATTGTGATCATCACTTACCACGGAAGAATTAGATTGTGATCCCATTTGCAGTAAATGCTGAAGTAATTTATCCAATCAAGTAAGGCTATAGCCAAAACAGCACTGCTTTAGAATTTCTCAGCTGCTTTCTGGTAATGATATGATAATATATTAGTTCTAGTTCTGCTTGTTTACACAAATTGGAATACATGATATATGAAGGCTTCGGCTAGAGACTTCGTTGAACAAAACCGAAAGAGCTATATTTCTCTTCAACCACTATTAAAATAAGAAACACGAAACAACCTTTTCAGCAATAGCGCCAGAAGGCTAGAAAAAGACGTCTCTCGTTGTGAGGTTGAGAAATCTTACAAGTGTCACAATAGACAAATGAAACAACTTTATCAATCTGAATATCAGCTAGAAATCTGCACTGAATCTCCTACGAACGTAATGTTAAACTTCTATCCAGTACATCAGGATGGTCTTAATGAAATCAAGTCCTCTAATGAAACAAGAAATCTTATATTAACAATAGAAAAGGAAATCCCTCAGAGAAGGCGAAAATTATATGAAGAAGAAAAGAAATGGATCATACCTCCACACACACACAGACCTTATCGTAGTAGTCCTGTTCAAAATTTAAAAATTCAGCATCATATTCCTTCACCATAGTCCATAGGTACCTACCTATCCCTTGAGATTCGTGATAGGTTTAACATTTAAAGCATGAACCTAAAACAAGTTCAAATAAGAGAAGACTGTTAAGATTTAAGAACCCGTGGATAACAAAAAAACGGGTTATGAAATGACATGCTTATCTCGTCACATGAGTGTTAACATTGTCTCATAACCGATGTTTATGTCAGCTGCAAGCCCCTACACGAAATTACCACAACCATTACGCAAGATCAAGCACTGACACTATATTCAGATATCATTACAAGCTGTTCATCTTCTGATTGTGCCATTACATAGAAGTTGTTCGCTAACAGTTTAAAGGGTGTGTACTCTGGTGCATTATACTAAGAACCGAATTAAGGAACACATAAATAGGTAGAAATGAGTACTTCAAATATATTGAAAATGATATCTTCTGTTAGAAAGGACAATGTCTCTTTTGCCGATTTTGATAAGTAAATGTACTCATTTCAGAACAATGATATGGAACAGCTACAACATTAGAGACTAACCCAGCGACGACACAACAAAGAGGTGTTCGAGTGATATTAGATGACATGAGTCGTTTTTGTGTCGCTAATTATACAACGGCAGTATCACACCTAATGGAAAACTGAAAGAATAAGGAAGTCAAAAAAGTTCATGCTGCAGGATGGTCTTAATGAAATCGAGCCCTGTAATGAAACAAGAAATCTTATAGTAACAAAAGAAAAGGAAATCTCTCATAGAAGGTGAAAACTATACGGAGAAGAATAGAAATGGATCATACCTCCACATACACACAGACCTTATGGTAGTCCTGTTCAAATTTTAAAAATTCAGCATTATATTCGTTCACCACAGGTACCTATTCGGCTATTCCTTGTGATTCGTGATAGGTTAACCATTCAAAGCATGAACCTAAAACAAGTTTAAATATGAGAAGCTTCTTAAGATTTAAGTACCCGTGGATAACAAGAAAACAGGTCACGAAATGACTTGCTTATCTCCCCACATGAGTCTTAACATTGTCTCATAACCGATGATTATGCCAGCTGCATGCCCCTTCACGAAATAACCATAACCATTTCGCAACATCAAACACTGAAACTATATTAAGATATCACTACAAGCCGTTCCTACACGAACCCCGTTACGAAACAGTTAATTAGGTAGAAAGAAGTACTCAAGAATATTAAAAATGATATTTTCTCTTAGAAAGAACAATCTCTTTCAGTGAGTTTGATAAGAAACAGTACTTACTTCAGAACAAAGATACAGAACAGCTACAGCAGTAAAGACTCACACAGCTACGACACAATAAAGAGGTGTTCCAGTGGTATTAGGTGACATGAGTTGTTTTTGTGTCGCTAATTATACAATGGAAGTATCACGCCTAATGGAAGACTCAAAGAACAAGGAAGCAAAAAAAGTTCATGCTGCCGGATATTGTTCTAGTTTCCCACATGCTTGGGGGAGCATTTTGAGACTGAGCTACCGGTTCGAGCTCAAGCTAAGTAAGTGTGAGGCTGTTTGGATGGGCTCATGAAGCATTCCCCAAGAACAAGCCTGCACCTGGGCTTGGGGGGCATGAGGGAGGATCCTATCTATAGCTAATAGGCAAAGGTCGTTAGAGTTGTAGGTTTAAAATCTCGTGTAAGTGTCTCGATATAAAGTAGTCCAACATGTTTAGCAGTTCCAATAGAAATTCAGTTAAAGTTGCGTGCCTGCTCCATCATAAGCAATATCAATTCTGTTAGATCTGATGAGCACATTAAATGGTTTATTAGAAACTGAAATACTACCGAAGTTCGCTCGATTAACACAAATACCCTTCTGATCTGGTCCCTTTCCCATTGCTAATGACCTATCAGGATCCATCCACTCAATCGCAAGACTGTCCGAGAACATGCAATCTAACTAGGAGAGCTGCTTAGAGTTTACGAAGAAACTTTTAATATTTTAAACCCATAGGAGACTAGAAGGAAAATAAGGAAAACCTAACTACAGTACCTGTATATTCCTCTTTCTTCTCATATTCCTTAATGAAGTGCTTAACGAAAGTCGTTGGTATAGGACTATCAATATTTCCAGAATTTTCATCTTTTAGGGACTGATGCCATAGCTACACAATTTCTCTTACTGTTGAAAGCAGGCCCACAAGAGTTTTCGTATTTGTGGCAGCATTAATCTGCAAACACAACCATATAGACAAGTCTTTTCAGCATAAAAGGAAACCCAGAAGAAATGAAAATTATGTTTGGAACTTGATTTTGTACCAGCAAACCTAATAGGTAACCCAGAACAACATCAATCTCCATTAGGCAAACTACACCACTTGGAAATTGGATCTCCTCCAATTAGGTAACCCACAAGAGCCCCCGCATCTTGAAGTTCCAAAATTTATCATCTTCTCTTGTGGGAAGTTTTCCTCAACAACTGAGAACAAGAATCATCTTCCATCCATTTTGAAGGCTCGGTCCCAGCAAGTACGAATACCAAACATCGGATAGGTGGAGTTAAAACTGGTTGTTAGAGAGGTAATATCAAATTCCACGACATTTAATCCCAACTCCTAATTTGACACAAAATACGATCCATACACCACATCTAATGTAAGAATCTCTACACGATACAAATATACATCCAATCTTGAAACAAGTACAATAGCATATGCAAACACATACAAGAAACAGACAGATACACAAATAGAAAGTCCAAACTCCAACACTATCTCAAACACAACCACCAACCAGACACAAATAGGAACAAGAACACAAAACACAAACCAAAAGTAAACACCAACACGAACAAAAACAAACACACACCTAGACAAACGCAAGCACCAATATCAAACTATAACTCAAACACAACCACCAATGTAACATAAACAGCATCAGAAACACAATTATAGGCGCACAAACGAACACTTATACAAACACAAACAACAAATATAAACACGAAAACCAAACACAACCACAACCACAAATACCAAACACAACCACATCCACGATCATGAACACATACACAAAAAAAATGCCAAAAACCAAATTCTGAAGAACCCAAAAACCTGAAATCGTCGTGTCATTGAGAAAAACAATTTATCGACATTGGGAGAGGATCAATTACAAGAAAATACACAAACAAGTATTCCATTAAGACGCACATGCGTGCACTGCATCCAGGAACATATACAAGAAACTACACAAACACAAAAATAAACTCACAATGCAAACAAAAACACAAAAAGAAAGACAAAAAATAATCAAAGTAAACACGAACACAAACACAACCACAAACGCAAGCCCAAAAATAAAATACATAAACTCAAACAAGCTCAAACAAAAAGAAACAGAAATAGAAACCAAAAAACACAAAAAGTAACTTACTCAAACTAACACCTTTATATAGAAAGCCCGACAAAAAAACACTTCACAAATCAAGATGACTTATGGTAGTGGGTATTGCCAGACTGAGTTAATATTCCCCAAACCTCTATTATCACACAACTCTAGAAGTCTAGTATACCTAAGGCTTTAATTAGTTGACCACAGGTGAACAATTCAAACTACCACTAAGCTGGAACTTCGTAAGTTTTGTTCTTATAGTATACAAGCATACCTTTTTTTTTTTCTTGAAAGAAGCATACCTTGATTTAAACATAAAATCAGAAAGACATTTCCCGCTGCCCTGATTCTTCATTATCCCGTGATTCCTCTTCCTAACAATTTGCATTCCTAGTATAGAAAACAAGAATATTATACTTATCTAAAGAGTAAATTCCAGGAAGAGATTGTAAAAAGGGAGTTTTACTTCTAACTGAAAGTTCAAAAAAACACCCTGGAAAACAGCACATATATGCTTACAGAGATCAGAGTCCCTAAATGAAAGACGGATTAATTATTACTATTATTCAAGAACATTAGACGAAATGAAATGAAAGGTGAGGAAACAACCTAACAAGTAATAAGGGTGGTCACTTTACTAACTTCAGTCTGGTATCAGATGTATAAAGAACTGCTAACAACTCCATCTCCTTGAATTTATAAAAAAGAACCAAAAAAAAACAAAAGCAATTTAATCCTATTTCAACAACAAGACCTGAAGAGCTAAATCTCTACACGACACCATAGTAGATTGAAAACTCAAAATAACATACATGTGATGCAATTAAAAGAACATAGTCTCTAGTAATCTTCAGTCTTGGTATATGATAAGGTTACCAGATGGTGGATTGAAAACTCAAACTAGCATATGATAAGGTTGGATGAAAACACAAACTGACATATGACCGGACACTCACGAATTTCTGGGGAACTGTTACAATTGTGAAAAATTCTTGCAAAGCAGAGTAACCATGCCAAATGTTCATTATATCTTCGGCTGGATTCACCAAAGCTTTTATCTGGATAAAAAACATTGAGAGAAAGGAAGAAAGAAATTCAGGAAACGTTCATAGTAGATGCAAGTTGTTTGAAGCCCAGCGATTTAAGATAGAATCAGCTTCATATTTAGATAAGAAACATTCCTCCCAGGTTTATGATATGGGCAGTCATCCTAGGTAGACCCCACAAGAGGATCAATTGATCAAAAGGGGATCCAAGAGGCCAAATTGATGAATTTTGTGCAAAAAAAAAAGTGAATCTGGTCCTCACCTGTTCATATATTGTAGCTTTACTTTAGCAGTTCGACATCTCTTCTTATCAAGTCTTAATACTAGGGGATTTATTTCACAGCCAACCCAAGATGTGTTTGTTCATTGGGTTAATATTGCATTACATAAGGGAAGGACGATATGGAGAATAATTCCGTGTTTGATGAGACAATGTTATTGATTTATTTCACAGCCAACCCAAGATGTGTTTGTTAAAATTAATATATACCTGTGATGACAATAAAAGATACCTTATCATGTGCCCGTTTGAGTTTTTAATTCACCTGTGAAGCATGGGAATTGTAAAGAATGTATCTTTTAGTAGATCACTAAGCAAATATAACAACACAATATATAAAGGTGGTCTGTCCTTTACCT
>BEHA01003458.1:0-71564 GCA_002897215.1 Eschscholzia californica subsp. californica
TTAGTAGCTCAATGGTCCGGGGGAAAGTTGGGTGGTCCACGTACGTATATACGCTTGTAGTTATAAACATATTTAAATTGGTTAAAATAAGGTGTACGTGTACTTTTTCGTTCTTGAAGTTGGAACGTAATCACTTTGTACTTGTTAGTGGTGTTAATGTGACTCGACCAGGCACACACCAAACGACAGCTTGAGCCATACCACAAGTCAAGGTTGGGCAGACTGACTGGTGGAGCCCAAGTTAAGTTGTTTACTTCATCACATTTTGCGCAATGTAATTTTGTAAGAAAGGAGTCCATGTAATTTTGCTTCAAGTTACTGTCGTTATATATTATAGTATTTTGTTGTAAGGAAGGAGCCTATGAAATGTTGTAATAATTACTAATGATACAAAATAATGATGATTAATTGACCATTCTTCAATTGAAATTATCATTATTGTATATAGGGCGTTTAATACATTTGATGTTGTTTTCACAACCATACATGTACTTAGGTTTGTACATTCGGTATCTCAATCAACCAAATCAATCTGATCTAAAGTGATTTGGATGGTTTGACGACTAAACCAATAGTTGTCCAGATTAATTTGGATATTAATTAGCCATAACGGTAAAATTTGCTTATTTGGTGTCTAGATTTTGTTATATTGAAAGACCAAAGTGGAGGAAAGATAAGGCCCAAACACAAATCACTGTTTTACCGTTAATCCAAATTCAAAAAATTGTTACTCCTATTACAAAACGGCCATATAATTAAGGGGTTGTTTGGTCTCAAAGATAGTAAACAAAAAAAAATTTGAACACTTGGCATGTCATATAGTTAAGGGGGTGTTAACATGCAATAATAAGAGCATTATGTAAACCTGTTTTTATAAATAATACGATATTACGACAAAAAACAAAAAATGATCGAGCTTTAGTGTGGTAGGTCCCCTCATCAATTATTAATACACTACCTTCTACCCATTATATTCTACCATGATTTTGGTGTGGAATTGGGCAACCTAGTAAGAGTGATTGAGACTGCTAGTTTGGTTACAGGGGCGGTTTGGGCCCAAAACAGCTAAAGCGGCTGTTTTGTACCCCTAAATCGACAAGGCTCCTAAAGACGGGTATGTTTGTAAGCACCCCCTCATGAGAAAAAAAAACACAATTCTAGTGCTTGAAGGAAGCCCAACAGGTTTATAAGATTGACGCATTTTCCTCTCTCATGTTCGGTATATACTTCTCTCTCCCTCTCCTCTCTCTTAAATCTTTCTTTCTCTCTCTATTGTATCACATGTCCCAAATCTCTCTTTTTTGCTGCAATCCCAATATCTATCCTTCCCTTTGGTTTCAATTTTTTGAAGTATTCTCTCTCATTATTTGTTTTTCTATGTCACTGTGTGTTTAGCTTATTTTTTCTTCCCCTTATTTATTGTTTTCTCTTTAAATTGAATTTTAACTATCTATAAATGTTAATTAGGCTTATTATTTAATCATATTATATAATGTATAAATTTCTTCATTTTATTTTATCTTGCTAACTACTAACATTATTATCAAACAAAAAATAAATTAAATGATTTTATCATTGTTACACCATTTTTTTTTATCACCCACCATTTTGTTATATTGGTGCAGTTTTATGTTTTTATAATCGCATTCTCGGATACCTACGTATTTTTTAACTAATCTTTTTCATTTTTCACTGGTTGTGGACTATTTAAATTTAGACTCACGATGAAATATGTATACGGAATCATGACATCTAAAAGATGAAAAGATAACAAAAGTTAGAAACATAAACTAAATCTAAGAAAAATCTCTTGAAAAATGACTATTTATTTGTATATCCAAAGGGCCCCATTTTTGAGTTCGCTTTAGGCCTACTAACGACTTGGGCCGGCCCTGTTTGGTTATGTCAGATTTCAGAAGACTTTTTTGTTTTGCTTTTCATGTCTTTATGTTCTTAACTTTATTTGAATTTTTGGTTGAAATGCTATAAGATGACAACTTTTAATTACATACCTCAAAAGGTGAAAAATTTGGAGGAAAACATCACCATTTATTGTTCCATGTGATGATATTCAAACTTTTCTAATTTCATAAAAGATTTTATTTCTTTGTCCTTACTATTTTCATGTTATAAATTTAAAACTTTGCACATGTGATTGTTCATATTTGAAAGTTTTGTGGTTGGTCTTACTTTATAGGAGTAACTCTTTAATCTGGATATAAAACAGTTGGAGAAAATTACAACTCCAAGTATCGACCTTAAATAATACTATGATTACCCTTTATGAAAAAAATATCGACCTTAAGAAACCTGTAATTTGAAAAAATGAAAATGACTTTCTATCCAAATAATCCATGTGACTTTGCTTTATTACAAATGATATTTTCGATTTTTAATTGTTAAACAATATTTTTCGTCAATTTATTCTTTAATGAAAAGTTGTCATGTTGTTCGCAAATACGTATATATAGTAGCAACAAATGTTCTAGATTTACCCTTCGTGACAAACTTGAATTTGTGAATCTTGAGCGATTAATTTCTTGTAGATGTCTGTGATTATAAAATTAACAGATATCTATTGTATTTAAGGAAAATCGCTAGCTTAATTGGTAAATACGTGTTGACGCGGGTTCCAGTCTCATAGTTCACACATTTATCTATTTATTTTGGTTGGGATCTATATATGCCCCTAGCTATTTTATTTAATTGCACTACACATAATTTTATTTTATTATATAACAGATTATTTTTAACTATATGTTTCGAAATTATATAACGGAGTCGTATCAGTAAGGTAGGTGTCTCACTAATTATATTTATGTTGCAGTATTAACGAAGAAAAAGGCATCAAAAGATATTAATCCTTTTTTTTTGTTGAAAATGTTTCTTTTGTGCTCAAAAAAGAAAAAAAGTAAAGATATTAATGTTATAGGGTAGGACGGACCTTAGGACAGCTACCTCTCACTAATTCAGTGATAAAATGTTACCTGCAACACAAAAGTTGCATAAGATAAAAATGTGAAAGTGTACAATCATATTTATTGGCCCATGTTTTTTTCGATGAGAAATTTATTGGTCCATGTGATGGTAGAAATGTCATGATAAAAATGCTTACCTGCAACACAAAAGTTGCATAAGATAAAAATGTGAAAGTGTACAATTATATTTATTGTCCCATGTTTTTTTCGATGAGAAATTTATTGGTTCCATGTGATGGTAGAAATGTCATGATAAAAATGTTACCTGCACCACAAAAGTTGCATAAGATAAAAATGTGAAAGTGTACAATCATATTTATTGTCCCATGTTTTTTTTCGATGAGAAATTTAGTGGTCCATGTGATGGTAGAAATGTCATGATAAAAATGTTACCTGCAACCCAAAAGTTGCATAAGATAAAAATGGAAAGTGTACAATTATATTTATTGTCCCATGTATGTTTTCGATGAGAAAATTATTGGTTCATGTGATGGTAGAAATGTCATGATAAAAATGTTACCTGCAACACAAAAGTTGCATAAGATAAAAATGTGAAAGTGTACAATCATATTTATTGTCTCATGTTGTTTTTCGATGAGAAATTTATTGGTCCATGTGATGGTAGAAATGTCACGATAAAAATGTTATCTGCAACACAAAAGTTGCATAAGATAAAAATGTGAAAGTGTACAATCATATTTATTGTCCCATGTTCTTTTTCAATGAGAAATTTATTTTCCCATATTGACATAATGCATTATATTTCAGACAAGATAATTTTTTTGTGAGAACTAAATTAATTTTAGAAAATTTTGGTGGATGACAATGAACTTAAAGTAAACACGTGAGTATGTGATTGTACACGTTTATATGAAAATTCATCAATAGGATATGCCCAACCTACATGGTGAATTATGAAACTATTTTATTATGTCCTAAACTTTGTCGTGACTCGGTTCCATGACCAAGAGTGACATGAAAAATTCAAACAAGATTACTAGAATATATAATTTGCACAACAATATCTCTTTTAACCCGAATGTATAATTTGATAAAAAAAAATTTTTGGTCTCTATCTAAAATAAAAATGTTGTCATTTTTCATTTTTTAATTTGATGAGAAAGAGATATTGTCCTTGGTCATGCATGTTTTATAGCTTCGGAAAACGTATTATGGTACTTTTCTCTTTTTTTTTTTGTTGAACTTGGTACTTTTCTCTTCTAAAGAAAAATGTAAAGAGAGGCGACTATAGAAATATGAGAAGGGTTTCTAAACCTGTCCAATAATACTTTTAATTGTCATGCCACTAATTACACATGATCACTAACACATGATCACTAATTACACATGATCAATGCCTCAAACATTTTGGTTGTAGAAGAATACCAACAAGTGATAGGTGAAAACATTTAAAGAGGAAACTTCCAATATTACTCATAGCCATTCATCTATTCACATGACTACCCCACTATTTTGTTTCTTTCTAAAACAATGCATACATAGAAATAATACAGCTTTCACGTAGTGACCTCCCAAAGTGGACTAAGGAATAGACAGGCAGTATCGAATATTGCAGACCAATTGAACTGTGTGAACTAAAAACTATAATCCACTAAATTCAAATATCTTAAAAGATTCAAATGAAAATTAACAAGTTTATGGCCTAATAAATTCGGCCCTTTGTTAGTGTTATAATGTGACTTTGAATTGCCATTTTCTACATAGGTAGGTCATGGTAAAAATATTAAAGAGAACAAGTCCACTGTGGAAAGTCTGGCAACTTTCCAACTCCACTTTTTAAATCAATTTACTTTCTGTGACTAAATAATATTAGCATGTTCAACAAAAAAAAAAATAATATTAACATGATTTGCCTTTCATCAAATAATAACAATTTCAATAAGTCATAGTATAACAATCATGTGACATCATAAAATTATTTTTAACAAAAGGAAAACGTCACAAGAAAACATAAAACAATTAATTTTTATTTATCTGCACGACTATCATGCTTAAACATATGCATTTTGTTTATGGTGCCTAAATCTACCTAATGTAGTTGTATAAGTGTATTCATCTGATATTTGATTAGCCTTTATACGTTGGGGTTTCTATTAAAAATGTGAAGAACATTTTTGACCCCTATTTATACAAAAAAATATATTTTGACCCAAACAAGTTTCCACTTTCGAGTGAGGAACCCATAGACATGTCTAGGTGAGCAGCAAAACGCATACTTAGTAGCTCATGTGGTTTGGGGTCGGGGGAAAGCTGGATCAGTCCATGTACATATATCCCCTTGTAGTTACGAACATATTTAAATTGGTTAAAATAAGGTGTATGTGTTCTTTTTTCATTCTTTAAATTGTTGTTTTTGACATTTTTTTCTGAAACTACTATAGGTTTCTCAGACTGCATCTATAATTTGACCGTACCTTTTAAGTTAAAATTTCTCTACAAAATTCGAAAACTGAGTATGTAAAGCAACATGACTTAATAAATTTATACTATTATAAAATTCTAATATATATTTGATTGTTGATTAGTTAAATGAGCTGTTACCAATGTATATTTTTATATACAAGGAAACTTAAAATACATTTAAACAATTATTTGAAAACATAAAATGAACAAAAAAATAAAAAAATATTGTTTCTACCATCATTATTTGGATTGCATAAAAAACGAATTCATAAAATATTATGCAATTTATAGAGAGTGAGAGGACAATCTTAAATCAGACTATAAAACTAGAAATATAATGTTCTTCAAATGAATTAGAGTTTGAAGATTAAAGAAACTAAAATCCCCTCACAAACTGTAATGTTATTATATTAATTTTCAAGCCAAGAAAAAGATAAAATAAACAAAAATATTTAGCCAAAAATCCTTATAGAAGAACAACATAACTGATTATAATGGTTTCAGTTCTACATTGTGTGTTTGTGTCTAAGTTGGTATTGATTTTGGGGGTTAAAGGGTGAAGAAAGTGATTTTGGTGTTTAGAGGATGAAAAAAGTGATTTTGGGGGTAAAAAGGATGAAGAAAGTAATTTAGATGAAATTGGTGGTCTTACTTACGGAGGCAATTGGTTCAAATTGGTGGCCAATACGTGGACAACCGTTTTTCTTATATGGACAACTATTTTCGGATCGGATGCGAGTCAACTATGCTTGACTTAGTTGACTTTGATTTAATAAGGGGACAACTCTATAAAGTCCTAAATATTTACAATTACTAATTTGTGGACTCACTAACAAATATTAAAACAATAATTGACATTATTAACTTGATGATCATAAACAAGTGAAAGTTTTCTACTCGTTCTACAGTGAAATAAGAACAGAATTCCTAAACAGAAACCATACCTTCACAAATAGATTTCCAATCTCTCTCTCTACTTTATATTATTTATAACTAGAACAAGAAGTAGTTGTGGGTACTAATAGGTAGTTAGATTCAGATTCTAGAGCTTTTACAAATTAGGTTGCTTCTTCATCTTCTTCAATTGATGGCATTGTTGATGATCTTTCTCTAGGTTTCTACGAACCTTTTGCTAGTGGCGGCCGCGGTGGCATTTGGTCATCTTTTGTTCGATCAATTAGCTATAACCTTCCAATTCCACACGAAATGGGTATGGTGGTCTTCGCAGCGACGTCCTGATCCATTCATCTCTCACAGCCACCAAAACCAGAGCCACCAGTCAATTAACAATTCCGGCAACAAATCTTCTACTTCCACCACCGCATTAGGAATCAGAGTTATAACTCAACATCGTGTGGTGAAGGCCCTTCTCAATTGTGATAAAACATCAATAGTTACCCAAAATTAAAAACCCTGTTGCAATAAACCCTTCTTCTATAATCAAGAAAATTTTCCCTATCTCATCAATAATAACCCTAGTTTTGATTCTAGAGTAACCAAGCTATGAAAGATTGTAGTATAGTAGTAGTAGAACTTGTCAAGATCGTGGTAACAAAGATTGTGATAAAACAAATAACTATAAAGACTTCCAAGCATCCAATTTCTCTCTCTGAAAATCAAACAGTTATTAATGAAGAAGAAGAGGGTTTATGGAAGATGAAATTTGGAGGACTTAAAGTTAATAATTCTAATTTCAGAGGGTGCGAGTGAAATAAATTAGAGTAATGTCCCCCTATAAAGTTGTTTTCCATATAAAATTTTTAATTTTATTATTTGTCCACATAAAATTGTTGTCCATATAAGATATTTGATTGTCCGTATATTGGTCACCTTCAAATTGGACTTAGTGGTGGGCTTGAATGAGTGCTAGGCCTAATTAATAGCTTAACATTTTAAGGTGTCTTGGTTTAGGGGCACCTTTATATGGAAGTTCACATTTGGGTCGCGGAGGCATGTTCCCCCACAGGCCCCAATATGGCTCGCCCCTGCCTTAACATGCAGTAAGATCTAACAATTATGTTCAAATATGATTTATTCATACGAACGAAGTCCAATAATAATGAATTATTATTTACCAAGTTCTATGTCTGGTAAATACGTAGGTCCTGGTAAAAATATCAACAAAACAAGTCCACTCTGGAAAGTCCAGAACTTTCTAACTACAATTTTTTTTAGTCGATTTACCTTTTGTTAATGATATTTGTCATTAAAACTGCAAGAAAGAATTGCAAAATTTTAAACTTGTTATCGTTTTTGGAAAATTTCAGTTTTCTCACATCATTCACGTTAGAATAACGTGATTTCAAGATCCCATTTCTTTAGAGTTAAGTGGACGAGAGCCTTGCCCTTAACCCTGTTGTTATGGATGAGTGAACTCAGGGTCGTGGCTGAGAATTTAGGGGTCCTGGGCGAAAAAAAATTGTGAGCCTTTCTTACGATAAAAAGTTACCAGCGAAAATTGAACAATAATGATGACAATATGTCAATTATAGATGAATCCAAATGTATTTTAAAAAAAATAATATTTAAATTAACTTTTTCGCTTTAAAAATTTCATTTTATTGGAAAATCTAGTCTAAGATCCACACTAACTTAACAAAAAAATTTCTTTATTCGAAAGAAATATTAAACTTTTGTGGAATACTTGGATCTTTATATGATTGAAAGAAAATAATTTCTCTTTACAACGTATGATTAAAGTCTAGCAATTTTTGAATATGATGTATTTTGCATATTGTTAGAATTTTTTAAAATAAAAAACAATTAGAAAAAAGTGTAATGGAGCATAAACAAAGGTCTATTTAACAATTGTCCTCTCAATTTATAAAATAAAAAAATCAAATGCTTTGCAAGCAGTGTAACTGGAACCTGCGTTGCTTCTATGCAAACGTAAGACACTTACCACGCGAGCTGACGGAGAGATTATGCTTATTCTAGCTATTACTAGTTATCTATAAATTAAACGCCGGCATGTCATAGAAAATGGGCCTTTTGTGGTGGGGGGCCCAATGCGAGCCCCCTGCTCGCACGGGCCCATCCACGGCCCTGATGAACTACTTCACTGATCATACTATTATGACTCCTAATTGATAGATTGCATTAGTGAATGCTTAATCCATCCTATTTGTTTTTTTGTTGACAAATCAAGAGGCAAGTACTTAGTACTGTGCTTACTTTTTTGTTTGTGGTCCCATGTGATGATAGAAATGTTACGATAGAAACGTTACCAGCAACAAAAAAAAGGTGCATAAGATAAAATTGTGAAAGTGTACAATCATTATAAATATATTGTCCCATGTTGACCTGATGCATTATATTTCAGACAAGATATTTTTTTGTCATAACTAAATTAATTTCAGAAATTTTTTGGTCATATTTGTCATTAAAACTACAAGAAAGAATTGCAAAGTTTTAAACTTGTTGCCGTTTTCTGAAAAATCCAGTTTTCCCACTTTATTTAATATAAAACCGTCCCTGATTGAATAACGTGATTTCAAGATCCCATTTCTTCAGAGTTAAGTGGACCAGACACCTGCCCTTGTCCCCGTTGTTCTGGGTGAGTAAACTACTTCACTCTATCATACTATCATGACTCCTGATTGATAGATTGCATTAGTGAATGTTTAATCCATCCTTTTGCCTCGAGTATCCAAAACTCTTTTACTGTGGGATAAATATTGGTGATAAACTGCTTAAATCGAGACTCGATCCCAAGATTTCATGGGCTTAAGAGGGACGTCCAACCACTACACCAAAGGGTGTTGGACAAGGAGAAGTGAAGGTAGAGAAGCCTTTTTATAGTTAAAATAGTAATTTTGTTTTAGCCCCCGATTTCTGACTAACCCTTCGCTTTGGCCTCATGAGTGTCTAGAAGTTCAATTTGGTCTCCAAAGGCCAAAAGAATTTCAAATTTTTCAGAAATACCGGGAGCCAAACGATAATTACTCCTAAAATAGTGTTGAAATATTTAACTTCATCAAGATTGGCTTAGGGGCATCTTCGTTTTTTAGCCTAAAACTTTTCTAAGTTGTATTTTGTCTCCTCATCTTCGCCTCTCCTCCAGCACAACAACTTCTGACCATCAACACATTTTCGACCAGGAATCACCACTGCCACCTCTTTCTGTCTAACTCTTTCTATTTCAAATCTTTATCGTTAGCCCAAAAACTAAGTCATGTTCTTCTATTTTAAAGCGGATCTAACTTGGAACTACTATTTGCGAAATAGAGTTTTAGGTGATTCTAACATCAGGTTTTGTTTGTTACAAACTTTGATTTAAACTTCAGAGATTACGACCCTATTTATTTCATTAAAATTTTAAGTTTATTTATCGTTTTTTTTGTTGAAAATGTTTCTTTTGTGCCAAAAAAGAAAGAAAACAAAGATATTAATGTTATATGGTAGGACGGACCTTAGGACCGCTACCCCACACTAATTCAGTGATAACGAAAAAGGAAGGCTTCAAGAGACAGTACTTTTTTTTGTTTTGTTCACAAATCAAGAGGCAAGTACTTAGTGCTGTTGATGATAGAAATATTATGATAGAAATGTTACCCGCAACAAAAAAATTGCATAAGATAAATATTATAAACATATTGTCCCATGTTGACCTGATGCATTATATTTCAGACAAGACATTTTTTTTCATAAATTAATTCATTTTAGAAAAAATATTTGTGGATGACAATGAACTTAACGCATGTGAATATGTGATTGTGCACGTTTATATTAAAATTCATCGTATGCCCGACTTACATGGTGAATTATGAAACTATTTTTTGTAGAATCTAAACTTTCTCGTGACACAAATTAACTAGAATGTATAATTTGAACAACACCATCTTTTAACTGGAATTTATAATTTGACTAAAAAAAGTTTGTTGGTGTCTATCTAAAATAGAGATATTGTCCTTTTCTTTTTTTTTTTTTTTTTTTGTTAAAGGATTGTCCTTTTCTTTTGTTGAACAGAGATATTGTCCTTGGCCATGCATGCTTTATAGCTTCCCAAAACGTATTATGGTATTTTTCTGTTCTAAAGAAAAATGTAAAGGGAAACTTCTCTAGAAATATGAGAAGGGTTTCCAAACATTTCCACGCAATATAATATAATATTGTAATAATAAGATTATTCTTTAACCATATGTTTCGGAATTATATAACAAATTCGTATCAGTAAAATAGATGTCTCACTGGTTGGGCAACTCATCAATTATTTATACAGGTATGTTTATTGAAGTATATTGAAGAGAAGAAAGATATCCAGAAGATATCTCCCAAGATAGAAATAGATTAATATTATTGCAATTGTAATTATAGTTATTTCCTCTTTGTAATGTTTCCTTATTCATTATTTCTCTACAAACCCTAATGTATACTCTATAAATATGTATCCCATTCTGTCAATGAAATAACCTTTGATAACTTGTGTCTCCTTCAATTTAATATGGTATTAAAGCCAAGTTGATATTTCCGGGATTTTTAAGTCGATAATAATTTCGTTTCTTCGGTTTTATTCATTCCAAGGAGCGCTACGGATTCTTATTATCGTTATACTTTGATCATCCCAACTCCATCTTCAAAGGTCAGTCACTAACTCAGTTTTTCTGATATTTTTCGAATTTTTTGATATTTTTTTAACCTCTTTTAGGTTAGAATTCGTTCTGTTCCGGTTTTGGGTTAGTTCTGTTCCGATTTTAGATTTAATTTAGTCCTGTCCCGTTCTGGTTTTCCTATACAAATCAGAACAGACCTAATCTGGTACATCATAACTCCGGAATAGAGAAAACCTGGTATATTAGGATACCAGAACAACCCTAACCTGGTATTTTACAATACCAGAGCATATCTCAACCCGGAACAGACCCAAATCTGTTCTAGATCGGAACCAAAACTAATTTTTGGTTCCCGACTCCAGCCTTCATCTTCTCCGACAACCACCCTTTAGGGTTTCGAGTTTCCGGTCGGAAGTTTGGCTCTATCAAAAAAAAAAAAACACAACCACACCTGGACCCTCTTCTCGTCGGAAAGTCATTACGACCGTCTAGGGTCCGACTTCCAAATCCTTTTTCCTCCTGGCCGAGAGTGAGAGTTCCATGGAACTTTCTCTCTCTACAAATCCTTCATACTTGCTTCCTGTTGGTAGACGAATTTACTCGATTCGAACTCCTATCCCTTTGATTAGTGTTTCCCCTAGGTAAATTGAATCAAAGCGATCGGTTTCAACGAATCCCTAATCGATTCACCATCTACCGGAACCCTAATTTGGCCGGCGACAATAACAGGTAACGGAGTCAACTCACATTGACTCCCTTCCGGTCCTTTTGACCGACAAAGTCCTCTGACTTTGTCCAAGTCTTTTGACTTTGACCAGGTCCATTAAGTCTGACCAAGACTTTGACCACCTCCTATTTGTGACAGCACCACACTCAATTCTTTTGTGACGATTATTATTTACCACAGTATATCACTGTTTGGACTATTAATTTGTGACAGCATATACTGTCCTTTTAAATTCCCAACACTTCTGTTCGTTGTGACATTCTGGACTGTCCCTTTTAATTCCCAACACTTCTGTTTGGGACTATTTATTTGAGACAGCATCTACTGTCCCTTTTTCCTTTCCAACACTTCTTTAATTGTGACAATTTAGACCGTTCCTTATAATTTCTTGTGACGCTGCATTTGAAAATTCTGAACCGTCACTTCTAATATTATTGTGACGTTGATTTTAAAATAGATTTTTTTTCTATTTTTTTACAGAATAATGACTTCTGGACAATCTGCCAGCATAAGTGATCTGAACTCGAATTCCGATGACACTACACCAATGACAGACTCCACTCCACCTATCCAACAAATATGTGAGGCTTATTATGTGCATCCTTCGGACAATGCAACTTCCGTTGGTGTTAACCCCGTTCTTACCGGGCCAGACTATGCTGAATGGGCTCACAGTATGCACGATGCTCTTATCATCAAAAATAAGCAAGGTTTTATTGATGGGTCGCTCCCTAAACCGACGGATCCTGCGCAACTTCATGCATGGACCCGTTGTGACACCATGGTGGCTGCTTGGATATCCAATTCTGTCAGCGAGGAAATCCGACGTAGCACGAGACGTTCGGCTTCTGCTTTTGATCTTTGGAAGAATTTGAAGGAGCGTTATGCTACATCTAACGCTACCTACATTTATCAACTGAAGAAAAAGATTTCTGTCCTTACTCAGGAGCACCAGACCATTTCAGCTTATTACTCTCAGTTGAAGTCTTATTGGGACGAATTGGATGCTATCATTCCACCCACTTCATGTGCTTGCCCTGTTGGCAAAACAACCATTGAATATCATCTTACCTCGCGTACAATTGAGTTTCTCATGGGTCTTCATGAACGTTATTCAGCGACTTGCAATAACATCCTTCTAATGGAACCGTTATCTTCTCTGGCCAAGGTATATAATTTGGTCATTCAAGAAGAGCAGAAAAACAAGATCAATGCTCCTTTTGACTTTCACACTTTTAACGCCAAGATCACGGCTGCTAAAAAGCTGAAAGAAAGTGATTTACCTCGCCCGCAAAATAAGCGAATTCGTCTTTTTTGTACTAAGTGCAACCTTCATGGACACTCTGCTGACACTTGTAACAGAGATGTAATGTGCACTCATTGCAAACATCTCGGTCATTCTGTTGATCGATGTTATCTCCTCCATGGTCGCCCCCCTCGTCCAGGTGGTTCCCGTAACATTTCTCAGGGTTCCAGCTCTTCTCCAGCTCCGATTCTTACCAGAGAAGACTATGACCGCATTATAGCAGTTGTCAATGCACAACCTTCTTCCAGTTCTGCTATGATGTCAGGTAATTCCCTATCTCATCCTTCTGTTTGGATTGTTGATAGTGGTGCTTCAAACCATGTTTGTTTTTCCCTAGATGCTTTTAGCTCTTATACTTTAGCACCACCATCTTGTTATGTTCAAATTCCCGATGGAGCGACTTACTTAGTCAAATATATTGGCAGAGTCATTTTTTCTGACTCTCTCTCTATTGACCAAGTTTATTACATCCCTAATTTCAAATTTAATTTGATGTCTGTAAATCAGACTTGTAAATCTTTGAAATCTGGTGTTTATTTTGATTCAACTCATTGTCTTTTTCAGACGATCTCAAATCATCAGGAGATTGGTCGGGCTGATGCTATTGATGGACTCTACATTCTCCGTAGGACTTTTACTGCACTTGCTTTGAATAAGTCACACGACGTCTGGCACCGTCGACTTGGACATCCTAATTTAGGCCGTTTACGTTATTTATCAAACTGTTTCCCGTTTATTTCCTTTAATAAGTCGCATGAGTGCATTGTATGCCCTATGGCAAAACAATCTAAGTTGGTTTTTAATAAAAGTAGTAGTTTTAGTACTTTTGCTTTTCAACTTATTCATGCTGATATTTGGGGACCCTTTCCGGTTTCATCTTTAACCAACAAGCGTTATTTCCTCACACTTGTTGATGACTTCTCCAGATTTACTTGGACATTCCTTATGCAAACCAAGTCTGAGACTAAGACACATTTAAACTTCTTTTTTCAGTTTGTTTCTAAACAATATCATAAGAAGATTAAATCTATATCATCAAGTCCTGAAAATACTTTTTCAAACCCGATTGAGACTTTTCGTTCTGATAATGGAGCCGAGTTCTTATCCAATGATCTCCAAACTTGGTTCCATTCTCATGGAATTCTTCATCAACGAAGTTGCGTCTCCACACCCGAACAAAATGGTGTCGTCGAACGCAAACACCGTCATTTACTCGATGTTGCTCGCGCCTTGCTTTTTCAAGCACATCTCCCTTTAAAATTTTGGGGGGAATGTTTAAAAACGGCAACCTATTTAATCAATAGAATGCCGACCCCAATACTTTCATACAAATCTCCTTATGAAATGTTATACGATTCTCCACCGGACTACTTAGCTCTCCTAGTTTTCGGTTGTTTATGTTTTGCAACCAATACCAACATTCAAAATAAGTTTGATCATCGAGCTAAACCTGGAATATTTGTTGGTTATCCGACTGGAAAAAAAGGATACACCATTTACGACTTAGAGACGCACAATCTCTATGATTCTCGGAACGTGCGTTTTTTTGAGGATAAGTTTCCTTTCGCTGAACGTCAATTGACATTCCCTGAAACTACCTCATTCACTCCGCTTACATCATACGCCTATTACTTCAGTCCAATCGACGATACCCACTCGCCTCATCCGGACTTGTATAATCTCCCGTCTTTGGTCGATAAACATTCACAATCTTCCACTGACGCGACGACCATCCAACCTATTGTGTTAGACACTTCGTCTTCCGCTGCTTCTCCATCGGAGGAATCTCACGAGTTTCCTTCTGACTCTGTTATTCCCTCGCAGGGTATTTCTCCTCTGCAAGATGACTCTCCTTTGAAAGACCCTTTACTTTTGAATTCTGATACCATCCCGGTTTCAGTTGCTTCTTCCGAAGAACCTTTACCTTCTTCTCGACCAGTCCGTACAACGAGACGTCCTGCCCATCTGGCTGACTATCTTTGTTCTTGTACTACTGCGCCTACGACTTCTACCAAATATCCCTTAACTGACTATGTCAGTTTTGATAAATTCACCCCTTCCCATCGGGCATTCCTTACTTCCGTTGTCAACATAGAAGAACCCACATCCTATTCCGCCGCCAAAGCTTTTTCCAGAATGGCGTGCTGCAATGGATAAGGAAATTCAGGCTCTTGAACAAAATCATACTTGGTCATTAACCCCCTTACCCCCGGGTAAGAAACTAATTGGTTGTAAATGGGTGTACAAAATCAAATACCGCTCTGACGGATCAATTGAACGTCATAAAGCGCGACTCGTTGCTAAGGGTTATACCCAAGTTGAAGGCATCGACTATCATGATACTTTCGCCCCAGTCGTCAAATTGGTCACTGTTCGTGCACTTCTTTCCGTTGCTGCCATTAAAGATTGGCCCCTCCATCAGTTGGATGTGAATAATGCTTTTCTCCAAGGTGACTTGGATGAGGAAGTCTACATGACTATTCCGCCTGGTTTTTCCAGGACTAGTGACCACAAAGTATGTCGTTTACACAAATCCCTTTACGGATTAAAACAGGCTTCTCGACAGTGGTTTGCCAAATTTTCTACCGGCTTACAGGCTGAAGGTTTTACACAGTCATCTTCTGATCATTCCTTATTTTGTTTTTTTGATGGTCCGACTGCTATTTACGTCTTAGTCTACGTGGATGACATCATCATCACAGGTAATAATGCCTCGGAAATTTCATCTCTTCAACTACGTCTTGAGAAACGTTTTTCTCTTAAAAACCTTGGACGACTTCAATACTTTCTTGGAATCGAAGTATCTCGTTCCCCCAAAGGCATTTTCCTTTGTCAACGCAAATATACATTGGACATTCTTCGCGACTCGGGTCTCCTCGGAGCTAAACCAAGTCTTTTTCCAATGGAACAACACTTAAAATTATTACCTATTGACGGTACGCCATTAGACGATCCGACTTCGTTTCGACGTCTTATTGGTCGGCTTCTCTATGTTACGGTGACTCGCCCTGACATTTCATTTTCTGTGAATTACCTTAGTCAATTCATGCAAAATCCCCACTCTAATCATATGGATGCGGCCACTCGAGTTCTTCGTTATTTGAAAGGCACCATGAATCATGTCCTTCTTCTCTCTTCGTCCAGCACTCTGACAATTTCCGGTTTTACCGACTCTGATTGGGCCAGTTGCCCTATCACCCGTCGCTCGACCACCGGCTATTTCACTATGCTTGGTTCAAGTCCGTTGTCTTGGAAGTCCAAGAAACAACCGACTGTTTCCCGATCTTCGGCTGAGGCAGAATACCGGGCTCTCGCTACACTTACTGCGGAACTGCAGTGTCTGAAATATTTGTTTCAAGACCTTCGGGTCTCGATTCCAGAACCCCTTCAGGTCTTCTGTGACAATATGGCGGCTATGCACATTGCTGCCAATCCCGTCTTCCACGAACGCACTAAGCATATCGAAATCGATTGCCATTTCGTTCGGGAGAAAATCGAATCTGGTCTTATTAAGACAACTCACCTTCGCTCTGCCGACCAGCTCCCTGACATCTTTACGAAACCACTTGGTTCTGATCCGTTTCATCGATTACTCTCCAAGTTGGGCTTGATTCAGATTCCTTCCCCTGCTCCAACTTGCGGGGGGGTATTGAAGTATATTGAAGAGAAGAAAGATATCCAGAAGATATCTCCCAAGATAGAAATAGATTAATATTATAGCAATTGTAATTATAGTTATTTCCTCTTTGTAATGTTTCCTTATTCATTATTTCTCTACAAACCCTAATGTATACTCTATAAATATGTATCCCATTCTATCAATGAAATAACCTTTGATAACTTGTGTCTCCTTCAATGAAATAACCTTTGTAATGTTTCCTTATTCATTATTTCTCTACAAACCCTAACTTGTGTTCTACCCATTACTCCATTTTACCATGATTTTGGTCTGGATTTGGGCAACCTAGTGAGAATGGTTGAGACTGCTAGTTTGGTTATGTCAGAATACTTTTTGTTTTGTTTTTCATGTCTTTATGTTCTTAACTTTATTTGAATTTTTGGTTGAAATGCTATAGCCTATAGGATGACAACTTTTATTGTTCCATGTGACATATGTTATAAATTCTGTTTCTGTGTCCTTATTATTTTCATGTTACATATGTTATAAATTTAAAACTTCGCACATGTGACTCTTTAATCTAGATATAAAACAGTTGGAGAAAATTACAACTCCAAGTATGGACTTTACGAAATCTGTAATTTGAAAGAATGAAAAGGATTTTCTATCCAAATAATCCATGTGACTTTGTTTTATTACAAATGATATTTTCGATTTTTACTTGTTAAACAATATTTTTCGTCAATTTATTCTTTAATGAAAGTTGTCATTTTGTTCGCAAATACGTATATATAGTAGCAACAAATGTTCTAGATTTACCCTTTGTGACAAACTTGACTTTGTGAATCTTTAGGGATTAATTTCTTGTAGAAGTCTGTGATTATAAAATTAACAGACATCTAAAGTATCTAAGGAAAATCGCTAGCTTAGTTGGTAAATACGTGTTGACGCGGGTTCGACTCTCATAGTTCACACATTTATTTATTTTGGTTGGGATCTATATATATGCCCCTAGCTATTGTGTTCCACACTCGGGTAAAAAAATTCTATGTGTAACCGGGCACCTTAAACAACTATAAGGAGAATTTTATCGTTTCTATTTATTTTCTGAAAAATCGATTACGATTCACGCTAGCCATTACAAGGCATTGATAGCAAAATCAAGATAGATTATGTCATATAATACACGTAGTTTATTGGAACATCTGATGATCTAATTTCTATAGTTTAGCATGTCTGAAACATAAAGAGGTTGATATTAACTTAAAATTTATAAATATGTTTAGGTTTATTGCAAACTTAACCTGGAGTAGACCCAATTTGAGGGCCTATTGCAAAATTTGGGGACAACTATAAACTCTCCTTTAGATATTTCGTTTCAAGATTATCATCTATCATGTCGGAATATTTTCACAAGATTCCTCATGTGTGACATTCTTTTGACCTTAACATAAGTTTTTTTTATTTCAGTGTACCATAAAACACGTATTACCATTAAGCATATCACGTATGAGTCTAGCTATCCATCATGTTTTGTAAAGAAAGAAAAAGGTACATGCAAAAAAAGAAATAAAAAGGTTAAGAGACAGGTCGAAATGGGAGGACCATAAACCCTATTTGTCCAACTACACCCCTGTAAATGGTTACTACTAATCTACTATTACTAATGGCTCCATTACTCCCACTTTCTCCTCCATTTATTAATTGCTACAGAAGCACAGAGGAGATGTTTCAACGGCCAAAATTGGTTTTTCAAAGAAACTGGTTAAGTTGTCAGTAAAAATTAAGAAAGAAATAAATTATAGATTTATAGTTTTATACTATAGTCTATATACATATACACCACATGTCCACATTAATGGAGATTCTACAGTTTTAGTACATGGTGTTATTACTCTATCTGCAGTTTTAGTATAGTTTTAGTATATGGTGTTATACATATACTTCACTTCAACTCTCAGATATAGGCGCCATATTTATTTATTTATAGTTTAAAGTTTATAGACTCTAGCTATTCAATAAGGTAAATATAAGACATTAAGGATTCAAGTGGCAAGTACTCTTCAACAAAAAAACAAAAGAAGTTATAGGCAACAAAAAAAAGCATTCAAATGGAAGAGTTGTTGTTTTTTTTTTCTAAAGACAGTAACATGAATATGTTGATGAGAAAATATAGTGAAAGAGTTGATCGTTTATTAAAACAAGTAGGCTTTTTACCAAACTCAGATTAGGTGATATACCGAGGGGCGAAAATGTGGGGACTGTACCAAGTACTAGCTTTTCTACGGAATTGATCGGGACAATTAAACTTAAGATGGATTTCGTTTATGCATCGGACACGCAAATATTTATGCCTTCCTGCACTCAAATAACAATACCAACTATTAGGTTTCTATAGTACAAACTAGTGAACATAAGATTCAATCAACAAATTTAATTTATCACTGATCAAAATATAAAATGAAGAAATAGGATGATATCCTTCTATAGCAATTAGTAGGCTTAATTGACAATGCTAACATTCCTAATGAACGGAACTTCTAAAAAGATACGTTACAATTAAATATACAGTCATCCAACTCAAAATTAATTGACATTGAAAGTATAGGACATCGACATTATATTTGGGAGTCTATAGGCCCTTTGAACTTTGCCCTAGTCCCGCCCTTAGCATTTTTGTGGGATTCAGACAGGCAATCCGAGGACACTCTGACTAGCCCGAGTTCGGAATGTTCATACCCAACCCCGAGTAGGGCCAATTTGAGTGGTCAAGGGCGGCATTGTCCGAGGGGCGTTAACAGAGAGGGCGGACGTATGGAAAATTTGGGGACAACTATAAACTATCCCTTATATATTTTGTTCAAATTACCATGTATCATGTCCCAATCTTCTCCCACATATTGCCATTAAACATATCACCTACGGGTCTAGCTCTTCGTCGTGTCAAATTTGTGGTCTTCATTCAACTAAGAATCAATTGGATATGAGTTAGATGACAAATTTATTATAAATATTCCCAACATTAATTTTGTGTCAAAAAGATACATGAATATCCGGTGCAATCAAAATATATGGGAATAATAATAGTGGTATCCTCCAAAACTTCACATTCATGGTTGTGCTATAAAAGGTGTCTTTGTATAGCATTAATTTCAACAAAAATCAAATAAAGGCTAAACTAGGAAGCATGATATTGAAATTGTAGAGATCATCACATGGAAATTCTGCAAAACTTCACATTTCTAGGGATGCTAGAGAAGCTATCTTTGTATAGCATGTTAACAAAAAAACAAAAAATAAAGACTAAATTCGAAAGCATGACATTGAAATTGTGAAAATCATCACATGGGAACTTCACATTTATAGGTAAGCTACAAGAGATGTATTCCTATAACATTTCAAACAAAAAAACAAATAAAGGCTAAACTACAAAGCATTTGACCACTTGTGGATTATTGTTTTAGTGCTTCACAAAAAAAAAAAAATTAAGCTCCAAATTTTCTTGTTACTACATACTTTTGTGTTGTGACTACGTACTTTTTTGTTGAAAATGTTAACACACTTGGTAGTGAATAAGGAGACAATCATCAAATTAATAGAGTGTAGCTTTAACATATAACCAATTAGACAAACAAAAATTATACGTAATCAACCGCATTTTTTACTTCCATCGCGCAAGCGTTAAAGATATGTGTGCGTATATAGAGAGAGGGAGTTTAGTGGTGGCAGTGGTAGTCAGTCAGTCGAAAATATTGGTAGTGTTGGTCAAAAGTTGTAGTGGTGGAAGAGATGTGAAGATGAAAATTAGGAGGCAAAATTAATATTACAACTTATTAAGTTTTTTGGTTGAAAATAAAGATGGCCCTAAGTCATTTCTATGGAATGGGTGTTTAACATTATTAAGTTTTTTGGTTGAAAATAAAGATGGCCCTAAGTCATTTCTATGGAATGGGTGTTTAACATTATTTTGGGCGTAGTTGCATTTTGGCCCCTATGGGTGTTTCTAAAGAAACGGACATTCTTTTTGTCCAGGGAAGCTAGATCAAATTGCCGGACAGCTATGGGGCCAAAGTGGCGAGTTGGTTAGAAAGCGGGAGTCAAAACGAAATTAACCATTTCCTTCCCTATAAAAAGGCACTTAACCCACTTCTTTCCTTCATCCCTTCCTCAACTCCTCCCTTACTTCAACTAAAGAAAATATCCACTTCTCTAATGGCTTCTGGATCTTCATTTGCCACAATATTTTCTATACTCATCCTCCTTGGTTACATAATCATGACAACCCTAGCTGCGGACCGTAATATTACTGGTAGTAAGATCCTGGGACGGTGCTGCCCCATGTATCCGGTATGTTGTCCGGTAGAAAACCATTCCCCCCTGAACACCTCAAGTATTCCCCCCCATGGAGCTCCTTAGTAAGTTAGTATAATGTGTTTGTTAGTGTGTTTGAACAATTAAATAAAGTGTTTGTTGGGACAAATATGTCCAGTTAGATATGATATCTCTAGCTAGGTTGCTTGTAGTTTGTGTGTGGTTTCATGTTTTTATTTTCCAGGAGAGTTAAGGGTGGGATTTGAGCAAAGAAATTTACTAGTAAATTTGCAGTAAAATAATGGATTTTATTTGTGTGTTTAGTGTCATCTTATATCACTTTAGCTCTCTCTCTCTCTCTCTCTCTCCTTGATCACTACAAATATTAAAACAAGTAGGCCTTTTAACAAACTCATATTAGGTGTCATACCAAGTACTAGCTTTTTTAACGGATTGATCGACGTGATTACACGCTATTAAACTTAAGATGGATTTCGTGTTTGCATCTGGCACTTAAATATTTATTCCTTTTGGGACTCAAATAACAATACCGAAAATAAGGTTTCTATAGTATGAACTAGTGTATATAAAATTCAACCAACAATTTTATCACTGAACAAAATATAAAATAAGAAAGAAAAATGATGTTATGCCCGGTGTCAATCCCGGGTGAAACCCGGCGCACCGACGTGGCGCGGCCAACCGGGCATAGCATGTGACGTGGATAGAAGTTTGAGATGGAGTTCACTAATTGTCGGATATGGTCCCTCAAATTTCACTTAATTACAAAGAGGGGTTGATTATAAGAAAATGAGTTAAACCCATTCACGAACAGCAAGCCGCTTGTTCTCTTTCTTTCTTCAACTCAATCCTTTCTTCACCTAGGGTTTTCACTTTCCTTCATCCAAATACGGATCCAGGGTGTCGTTCTTCTTCATCATTTTTTTTTCTTCAAGCACGAATAAAACGAGGTCCTCCCTCTATCTCTACAAGTAGGAATCTGGGTTACCGATTTTTCCAGGTTCTCTGTCTATCTCTCTCTATAAATCCCAACTTTGATTTTTCCTAGTTTCTAATGTGATGATTTCGATAGTTTCTAAGATTTTTGTAATTGCATAATAAATATTAATTTGCTTAGATTTTTCCTCGATTAAGCCAGATGTTTAAAATTGGTCTGAAATTCCTTCATATTTGCAGTAGATTCTAATGTGATGATTTCTGTACAAATGTTGCCCTAGATTGGTTCATTTGGTTAAATTTTGCCCTAATTTTGGGGGAATTGGTATGAAATATGATGAGTAGTTTGAAATGGGTCTAACTATGAAATTGCTAAAATTTGCCCTAATTTTGGTGGGATTGTTCTGAAATAAGGTCTAATTGGTTTAAAAGATGGTCTAATTGGGTTGAAATAGGTCTAATTCGTCTGAAATAGGTCTAATCAGTCTGAAATATGGTTTAGAAGAAACAAAATAACTACCAAATTGTTCAAACACTGACTTCATAGTTAATATTCTCATTTCTGTATACTAGCGACGTCCTTGTATCTAATACGTTTTTTAGCAGGGAATAAAGCAACTTTGAGCAAGCTATTGTTTACTTAGAAAGATCTGCTGCTCTTTTTCAAAGTGAGGAAGTAACCATATCTGCAAACTAGTGCAAGCAGAAAGTTGCGCAGTTCTCTGGGCAACTGGAACAGTGAGTCACCCATGTTAAATTTGGATATCTACTGTATAATGCAGTAAAACAACATTAGGAGCGGCTTATGCTATTGGGTTAGCCGTCACAGTTTGGACAAGAAAACGACTTTGCGGATGAAGTCCAACCCAAGTTGGATGAAGAACACATGAAGAAAAGAGTTGAGTTTTGATGCAAAGCTGTCTCAAGAGCTTTTGATTTCGCTTATCTATCTTTGTAACTCTCCTACAAATTCGGCATTTGTTATCTTTCACCAATTATTTTTGTTGAACGCGAACACGATGTTCGTCTTTGATGGTAAAGAAGCATTTATCTTGTTGCTCTGAATTGGAATTCTTTTAACAATTGAGCCATGATGTTTGTTATGTTTTGGTTGTTCTCTCCATACTGTTTTGGTAGTGTTTTCATGCAGGTACTTGGCTGTTCTCTCCATACTCTACTACCGCACATTGGATACCTCCACATTGGTAGTTGTCTCTAAGCCGTTGCTACAAGACACTAGATTAAAGGTTAATAACAACAACAAACTTCACAGCCCCAAAACAATTGTATTTCAAAACAAGAAAACAATACATATAAAGCCCGTGATTTTTAAGTAGTTGAATAAAAGAACAATCGATAAAATCTTGAGAAACAGAGTACAAGTAATTTTGGTTACAACTCTTAGATAACATTAGATGTTTCAAATTTTTTATGTACTCAATTTGTGTTTGCCGACGAAAGAGTAATGAAAATTCAAAGCTACACTTCTTCTCCACTGTCCTCGCTCGCTCCATTTTTAGTATATCAACATCTCATAGTCCAGCTACCCCTGTAACAAAAATAAGATGTCGTTAGAGTCGAACAGATATTTCAGTAAATTGTCTTTGAGAATTCCATAGTTTAAACATTGCACGTTAAGATACTTACCTTTCACTTGGGGTTTCTAAGGATGATGACGACAGAATCACCACGGAGGAACATTTTCGAGATGAATCTATACTTGTTCACTGGTTAAGCCTTTCCGGGCCTTGGAAGTAAGAAATTGGTTCAACAGCAAAAGCATCACGACTATACATATCGCAATTGTAAGAATACCGAGATCTCTCCAATAGGCTAAATATTATGTTATCCTCTTGCCGGATTAAAGAGTGACCATGAAAAAGCTAAAATCTTAATACCATATGAAAAAAATCTTGTTGTTGTAATTTTCATTGATAGAGCTAGAAGTATCTTATATCTTATTGTTGTAATTCTTCGTCAGATTTTTAGAATCATCAAAAATGTAATGTAGAAGTATTGAGTAAATCTGAAACTTAAACTAATTTGTTGGAAAGCCAATTTAGGTTTAATGGTTTTGGGTATGGATTTGGTGATGATTAGTTAACTAAGATTCAAGACAAAACAACAAATAAATAATTCAACAACAAATACAGACTAAGCTGTGCCCTAAATGTAAGCTAGGCTTTGTCCTAAATTTTTCGCACAAGAGGTAGGGATAAACAGGGGCGGCCCTCACTTTTGTGAGGCCCGAAGCAAACTAAAAAAATGTGGCCTTCCACTTCGTTCGTGTATATACACATATAATGCAAGAGGACATGCTCCAAAGGTTTTTAATTGTGCACGAATTTGCTCAAGAAGTAGAATCTTGAATATTTAACCGCACTTTTAACCCAGACAAACATGAAATTCGACCCAATTTCTTTCATATATATGTTAGAAATTGTAAACATCTCTATTATTTTTATTAAACTTGCGTAAAAAAGAAACCTTACCTAATCTTTTTGAACTAAGAATTCTTCCAAAATTTAGTTAATGATATCCTAATTCTCTCGACGGTTATTGGTTTAATTAATGGGATATTAATTGACGCCATAAGATAGTTTCTCTTTAAATTTTTGAAAGTGAGACGAGGAGATAGAAAGATACAAAAAATGATCGAGGGAAAGAGATATGAATAAGAGATGCAAAGAGAAGAGAGGGAGAAAGAAAGAAAGAAAGAGGATGAGAGGGAGAGGGAGAATGGGTGTGTGTGTGTTTGTGTTTGTGTATACACAACTTGCAAGTAGATTGTCGACCGAGACTTATCTTCGAGTGAGTCATTTTCAAACAAGATGGTTTAAAGTAGAAAGAGAGAATATAGAAGAAAATACTCTAAAAAGAATGGTAAAAATGAAATTGAAAACCGAAAGCTAAAATTAGTTGATGGAATGAGGATTTTAGGACCAAATTTGATTGCTAGATAAATATAGGGGTCAAAATTTGCAATGAGTTACAGTGAGGGGCCAAATTGGAAGCATCCCTCTAAACTATGAAGTGTAACTTGAAACCCACGTGTAAGTAGTGTGTAACCCATAAACCCAATACTGACAACTTCAAATTAGGACTGAAATGTGGGCCTTACGGTGGGGGGTAGACGGTCAAACTTTATTGGTCTCAGTTTCTCAACAGGGACTTGTTTGGTTAAATATTTTTACAGGCACCTCTATTTTCAAGTATATTGTGGCCCCATTATTTTGGTGGCCCAAAGCGAGGCTTTGCTCGCTTTGGGCCAGGGCCGACCCTGGGGATAAATAGAGTGAGGGGGCGACAAAACCTGGAACAAACTTGTTGAAGAAGAAGAGAATACTTGTTGATTAAACCCACCGAACTACATGGTTCGAACATGTTACAGAACCCCAAGAGGAAAAGTCGAGTGAAGAAACTCCCAAATTGGATTCTTACTTTGGATGAAAACCCTAAGTTGATTTAGGGTTGATTGCTCTTACCAAGCAATGAAAGGAATTGGTAGAGAGAGAGAGAGAGAGAGAGAGAGAGAGAGAGAGAGAGAGAGAGAGAGAGAGAGAGAGAGAGAGAGAGAGAGAGAGAGAGAGAACCTGGAAAAATGGAGTTGTTCTTCAGCTCCTGTTGAAGAAACATCCGGTGAAGAAGTCGAAACCCTAAGTGAACCATTCCCATTAATAAGTGATAAAATCACATTGTTTACATGGATGATACATCATTCTTAATTCTCTCCTCTGAAAACTTCATGAGAGTTACATACCTTTAAATGCAAAGTGTCTCATGAAGATAAAGAAATGGGACTAGACACTGACTCAAACAAAAGACCCTAAAGGCCGACAAAAGATCCTAAAGATCGTGAATGAAAAGACCCTAAAAGTCGACAAAATATTACAGTAAAACTTATAAAAGAACCACCGCCTTGTTGCCGGAAAACCGTCGCCGTCATCGGAAAACCGTCGCCGACACCGGAAAACCGCAGCTGCCGGCAGAAAACCACCTCCGTCATCGAAGAATCGTCGCCATCACACCACCATAGAAATCACATTACCACCACACCACCTTCACGAAGCACCACCCGATCTTGCCGTAGAAACCAATCGCTCCACCACCACCACCCATCACCATCAATAACACACCACCACCACCACCACCCATCACCATCAATAACACACCACCACCACCCACCCCCTGCATTTAAAAACACCACCACCATCACATCATCACCATACTACCATTAACCCATCGCTCCACCAATAGATCTGAATTTGACACCACCGTTAAGTAGAGTGGATCGATTGAAGAGATGCCCATTAGATCGACCTAGAAAGGTTTTTGGAACCGATTTTGGAGTGTATAACCCTGTAGCGAAGAATCTAGAAAACCCTAAATCCGCTCGAAAATAGATCTAGCCCTAAAACCAGTCATACCACCACCGCACCACCCCCACCTTCAAACCATTACTAGACTCCACCACACTACCACCACCACATCCCAACCCCAAACACCACCAAATCATACCATATAACCCATTCGCACCACCACCATCCAAAACATGAAACGGTTTTACTGTATAAGAGAAAGAGAAAGAGGAGAGGAGAAGTAGAAGGAACCATTAAGGGTTCCGGCGAAGGGAGGACCCTTCGCCGGAAGATTCAAAACTATATCTGAAAAAGGTTATTTAGAAAAATGTAATAATTACTAATGATACAAATTATGATGATTAACGGACCATTCTTCAATTGAAATTATCATTATGGTATATAGGGCGTTTATTACATTTTATGTTGTTTTCACAACCATACTTGTACTTAGTTAGGGTTGTACATTCGGTATCTGAATAAACCAAACCAATCTGATCTAAAGTGATTTGGATGGTTTGACTTCAAACTAAATCAATAGTTATCCCGATTAATTTGGATATTAATTAGCCATAACGGAAAAATTTGCTTATTTGGTGTCTAGATTTATTATATTGAAAGAGGAAAGTGGAGGAAAGATAAGGCCCAAACACTAAGCACAGTTTTACGGTTAATACAAATTCAAAAAATTGTTACTCCTTCTATACAAAAGGGGCATATAGTAACACAAAATGATCGAAGTTCAACAAAAAAAAAAATGATTGAGCTTTAGTGTGGTAGGTCCCCTCATCAATTATTTATACACTACGTTCTACCCATTATATTTTACCATGATTTTGGTGTGGAGTTGGGCAACCTAGTAAGAGTGATTGAGACTACTAATTTGGTTATGTCGGATTTCAAAAGACTTTTTTGTTTAGTTTTTCATGTTTTTATGTTCTTTAACTTTATTTGAATTTTTGGTTAAAATGCTATAGGATGACAACTTTTAATTGTATACCTGAAAAGGCGAAAATTTTGGAGGTAAACATCACCATTTATTGTTTCATGTGATGATATTCAAAGTTTTCTAATTTCATTTCTTTGTCCTTACTATTTTCATGTTACATATGTTATAAATTTAAAACTTTGCACATGTGACTCTTTAATCTAGATATGAAACCGTTGGAGAAAATTACCACTCCAAGTATCGACCTTAGTGAGTTCAACAAAAAAAAAATGTATCTGCCTTACAATTTTCATGTTATAAATTTAAAACTTTGCACATGTGATTGTTCGTATTTGAAAGTTTTGTGGTTGGTGTTACTTTATAGGAGTAACTCTTTAATCTGGATATAAAACAGTTGGAGAAAATTACAACTCCAAGAATCGACCTTAAATAATACTACGATTATCCTTTAAAAAAAAAGTATCGATCTTAAGAAACCTGTAATTTGAAAAAATGAAAATGACTTTCTATCCAAATAATCCATGTGACTCTGTTTTTCTCTCTCTCTCTGATCTTGCTAATTTTGTTGAGCTCGTGAGGCTTCCTCCCCCCAAAATCTGAGATGTTTTGCTCTTCTAAACTCCCTGTCTATATAGCCCAAGAAGCCCCTCTCTCTCTCTAGATATAACCGAATCCCCTTCAATCTCTCCTTCAATCAATAAAATCTCCCTATCCAATCTTCTCTGTTTTATATGGTGAGAAAATCTGATCCTTCTCTGTTCGAAATATCATCTTCAGAAACAACTACCATTAATCTCTGAAAATCCTCGATGATTCTGTTATCTTCAAGAAAATCTTCATGCCTTCTCCCTCTCTCTACTTTATAAGGTTTATTTAGTAAATAATATGAGGCAGTAGGAGAAAGGAAGGGAAACACGAGCTGGTTTGTTGGGATGTTGGCTGTCCCTTGATTCCATCCAATCAAATCTTCAATTTCCTTTTTCTTTCTTTCCCTAAAATAATACCATTTTTTATTTTGAAAGAATAAAATAATAATGCGTCTAGGCGACCAGCATGTGCGGAACGTTTTCAACAAAAAAAAGCATGTGGGGACCGTCTGTTGGACCGTCTTGCCCATGTGGACAAGACGCCAACAAAATTTCCACGTGGTCATCTTCAAAGCAATACGTGAGAGAGGAAAGGTCTGGAGAGAGGAATTGCCTAGAGAGAGAAAGATATTTTTTGGGGTGCTTCTAAAGGCACCAGGCCAAAAGGTTGTTAGCATCCATCTCTGTTAGCACCATGCCCAACCGCTCTTTTCTCTAATAGCACCAACCAATTATGTAAGCACCGGTCTTTTCTCTGTTAACCCTAACCCTATCTATTACCTTCTTCAGAACAAACCCAATGTTATCACCATTTTCTTCAAATCTCTCGCCAAAATTATCCTTTACTACCTTTTTCCTAGGGTAAGGAGATTCAACTTGATGATCCACCACAATACTCAACCGTTTTTTACCCCCAATAAAACTTTTCTTAGAACCAGCTTCCTTCTCTTCCTCTATAAAACTCCCATCGGTCTTATCTCCTTCTTTCTCTCATCAACTGCTTTTGCCCTCTCCCTCCCTCTCCCTCCCTCCCTCACACAAAGAGAAAAATCAATCTTGAAAAAAGAAGAATGGCATCAAGTTAGAGTAATGGGATGTTTCAGTTGGATGGTGGGGTTGCTGTATTAGACTTTTTTTTTCATCAACTTCATCAGATGATACCTAAATAGAGAAACAACTCTAGAATGTCTGACTACTGTGAAGAAGTTGCCATTTTTTATGATGTCTCTACTAATTTTCAAGATCATCAACCCCAAATTCATCATAGGCCTAGACAGAGAAACTTGAACTCTTACCCAAGAAGGTACTTTTATACTGAAGATGTTGCTATTATTGAAGGATTTAGGAATTTCCAACATCATCAATCCCAAATCCATCATCAGCAAAATCTTCAGAGAATCAATGGAAGAAGATGGGTAAAAACCATCAACATTAAGAAAATTATATGGCAGGGAATGTGTTTCAAGTTTTAGGTCATATGACTTCAATTATATTGGTTGGTGATGATATCAATGTATAGTGAAAGAATTAGTTCCTATTGGTCGGTGATGATATCGATTTCAGTAGTAAAAACGATTTTGGAAGGAACGAGTAGGATATGAATCACTGAAGGAGAAGGATGTCTAGTTATAGAAGTCAAATCTCAAGAATAGATGAGATGCGTTTTGATTTGGTACAATATCCAAATCAATATGTCTGATTTTGAAGTTGGACGAACTGGTAATGCCGATGTTATATCCTTTGGTTTCTCATCTCTCTGTCTTAATGAATCTAACACCTCTTCCAGTGAACTAGGAGCAACAGTACTGGTAGTTATCGACGGAGCCATCGTCATAATCCAAAATCAAACTCTTCTTTCTTTACAATCTTTCATTTTCCTCACTTTAAAACCTCAAAATCGTGAACTCGAACTTCTTTTAGAGTTCTTCCTTGAATTCAGTTACTTGAACCTAAAAATCTTAATTTATGAAATCTTCAAACTAGCCGAAGGCAGAAACTAGAGAGAGAAAGAGAGATGGAAGAAGGAAACGAAGGTGAACGTCACCCACATTAAAATCAGGTGCTTATAGAGACCTCGGGTCAATGGCCATTGACCCAAGTCAATAAAATTTCCGGATGCTAACAGCCTTTTGGCCCGGTGCCTTTAGAAGTACCCTATTTTTTGATGGAAATAATCCAAAAAACTCTCTTTCTAAATCTTCTTCTCACTGTTTCAACAAAAAAAGGCGATTGGTAAGGGGAGCTAGAGTTTGTTGTCGGGGAACTATTTTGGTTGGGGAGCTATAAAGATTAGTAAAGGGAGATAAGATTTTTGAGTTATTATTTTAAAGACCTTCTAAGTTACAGATTTTAAATGTAAAATCCATAATTTAAAGGATTCAAGTTTAATATATTGAAATATACCAAAATAACAAAAAAGGAAAAAAAATGCCTTCTTCTCTCACTCGTCCTCTCTTCATTATAATGCACAATTGTTGTAAACTATATAGCTAGGGAAATTTCAAAGATAGAGAAACTGTTTTACTTTTCCCCATAATCTGGGGGGAAATTGTTGTAAAATTTCTCCAGGGAAATTTCTGAACGAACAGAACGATTCTGCTTCTTTTTGAACAAATTTTTAAAATTGGAGGAAGAAAGAAAAATAAAATTTAACCTAAAATATTTGTCTTGGGGATACCTTACATCTTGAGAGAGATCTTCATTTATAATAACACTGTTCGATTTAGTTGGTGGTTGTTGATTTGATTGAAAAATATCTTCTTCCTCCATTAAAGAAGCAACATCATAAATATCTTGAGACATAATAAACGATTAGTATCCAATAGAAGAAGAAAGTGAGAATTTATAAACTAGTTATTTATTGGTAATGGTTGTTGTGTAACTTGATGTTGCTCCATTAAAGAAGCAACATCATAAATATCTTGAGACATAATAAACGATTAGTATCCAATAAAAGAAGAAAGTGAGAATTAATAAACTAGTTATTTATTGGTAATGGTTAGTGTGTAACTTGAATGTGGAAAAGAAAAGAGAGGTATTGTTTTTGAAATATTTAGGGTTTAGAAAGAACCAAGAAAAAAAAGAAAAATTACTATTAATTTTTTTTAAAATTTCAGGTTGTGTACCTTTTTTTTAATCCTTCTGTAATTCATTATTTAATTTTAAACCTAAAAAAATAGCTCCTAATACCAAATTAGTATGGGGAGCTGTAGTACAAAAGATTGATTTTCTACTACAGCTCCCCAACAACAAACTCCAGCTCCCCTTACCAATCGCCAAAAAAAATGTTCTTCTCACTCAAGATCTGTTTTTTATGGCTTGTGGATGAACAAATTGAATTCTCAAAATTCATGACCTCTTCATTTAGGACAAATTAATTTCATCTTCTTTAACCTATCCAAAATTAGGGTGTTGTCCTCTTGAACATGACTCCAAACTTAGGTTTTCTTCCAAGTCCCTAAAATCAAACTATATGAAGTCTATCACTTGATCAATCTTTCTTCAAAATTAGGTTTTTTTTTTCTCAATATCCTAGATCAATCATCTCCTATAAGTGGATTTATAAGATGCAAAAAAAAAATCTTCTTTTTCCCCTTCCGGATTTGGAACAAGAGATTTCTAGTGGAAGAAATAAACACAAGTTATGTAAAAACAAGTCTTTGAAATTCTTTAACATTTGATTTGGTAAGTAAATCAGTCTTCACTCTGTTCATCTGCTTTTTGTTGAGAGATATCTTCATCTGTTTGGGATCCTTACTTTGAGTGAAGGATGAAGATGCTTCATCCAAAACCCCTTGTGTGAGGGACTAACTAGAGAGAGAAAGGAGGAGCTAACAGAGAAAGAGAGAGAGCTTGATAACTTTTAGTTTCTTTCTCCAGACTCTTTCTCTATCCTATCCTTCATCGTTTTTAAAGAATGACTTGGAAAGTCTGTTGGCCTCTTGTCCAAGTGGACAGGACGGTCCAACAGACGGTCCATAAAATACGGCTGTTTACGAATGTGACGGGGATGTAAATTAGTTTATTCTTATTTTGTATTTTCAGTTATTTTGGTGACCTTTAGGGTCTTTTCATCCGTGATCTATAGGATCCTTTTATTTTCGCCCTTCTTTTTCTTGTGTCGTGTCTAGTCCAATTTCTTTCTCCTTATGAGGCACTTTGCATTTAAAGGTATGCAACTCTCATGATGTTTGAAGAGAGAAATAATTAACATTATCCATGTAAATCAGTGATTTATTCACTTATGAATGAAAATGGTTTAAGTGGTTTCAAAAATAAAATAAAATACGGCCGTTTAGACTTTTCCATAAGATAATACCATTTAATATCTTACCCTTTTGAATGGAATAAGAAAAATGATGCTATGCGTGCCAAATCCCGGCTGAAACCAGATGCGATGACGTGGCGCGCCAACCGGGCATAGCATCATACGTTGGAAGTAAGAGGAAAGGTAATGAGGTGATTTTCACTTTTGGTCCCTAGAAAGTATTTTAATTATAAATAGGGGCTTTCCTCAAAAAGTGGGTAAAACTTTTCTTAAATCAATTCCCTTAGCTGGTTTATCCCTTTCACAAACGGCTCGATCTCTTTCTTTAGCTCGCTTTTCCTCATTACAACTAAATCAATTTCATCCCAAGTACGAAGGGAAATTTTTATTCCCAAATCAATTTCCTTACTGCTTCCTTCTTCAGCCAGCAGCTGGGTGGGTTTCTTATGATTGTTAGATTAGTCATTGTTGCTGTGGTTGGTAATGGTGATGGCGGAGAAGATGAAGATGGAGAGAAAGATTGATTTTTTCTTCTTGTTTTCTTGTTTTGAGATGAATATGGTATAGACATACTTTACTTTGAATATGTTTGTAAGGTGTTTGATATATTTACGCTGAGAAATTTTTGTTTTTATTATTTTGATATGAATATAACATGAAAGATTGAGTTATTCTTTTTGAAGTCAACATTATTTGGAATAGTCAAATTAGTTTTCAACACTAAGAGTGACTTGGTTTTGAGCTTACGAACTCTAGTAAACTGCAACCAGTTTTATTTAGGGGGAAGATAAAGCTTAGAGATTAAAAGCTTGGGTTGTTGATTAAATAAGAAATCATAGAGAGAGCTTCAAGAGCCTGTAAGTTGTGAGCAGAGTAAATGTTTAGGTTTGTTGTTCCTTTAGTTATCAATCGATAAGTCGATTTCTCTCTGTCTTGGCTTGATTTAGACAGAGTTTCCTTTCTCTAACTTATAGAGAGATAAACTATTTAAGGAATAATGATTTATCAATATTCCTTCTTTCTTGAATCCCATTCACAATTAATCAAATTTGTGTTTGAAATACTTTTAAACACCATTATCTATCTAGGAAAGCATGGAATTGGTCCAAAACTTAGATAAGATAGGCTAATTGCAAGAGGCTCTGATACCACTGTTGGGTTTTACACCCTTCTACTAGTGTTTATAGCGGAATTAAGACATCTAATGTCTACACTAGTATTCCCAGGATCACATGCATAAGCCTATAATAATACTAAGCAAAACTAGATAATCGATTACCTTATTCGCTAGTTTTTCCCTCGAACCTTTCCAATCGCTTTTGAGAAGACCAAGAGCATCAAACGTAGCTCCTCTACTTGGGACACGAGCAATCAACTTGATCTCCCACCTTGTTGTATAGCTAGCACACCAATGGTGGTTGGAAAGAAGAACTCCTTTCTTCTTGACTAGATAGATAAGTTAATGGGAATTAGCTCACTTTCTCCTCTCTACTTGATGTGGTAGAGTAAGAAAGCTTAGAGAGAAATTCCACACTTATTCTCTGCCCTAAAAGTGTTTATATAGAACCCTAATAAGAATCCACCTCCTTTTAGGTTCCCTAAAACACCCTTTAGAATAAGATTTAGGGAAATTGTCGAAAATAACAACTATTGATATTTTCTCAATTCCCTATGGAGGAGGTGTCCAAACACCACGAAAATTGGCAGATATAATTTTTATTATATCAGCAACTAACCCTCCAAAATTCAGCCCAATCCAAGTCCCGGAAGTACCCGAACCGGCCTAGGCCCAAAAAACCTATTTTTTGGCCTTTTTGTACTATCTTTGCCTAATTCCTTCTTAGGCCTATGAGATATGTTTATGGGACACTCCCATGATTATATCTCACTCCCACTAGTCATATCCTAGATCAATTTGTCACTCTTATGTGTAACCCGTTGTAGGATCCGATCGAAGTTAGCCGCGAATTACTTCGTAATTCGATGATCGTAGTTGGTCTCTAGCTACAACTCTACGATCCCTAAATCAATCGGACTTGATGATCTCTTACATCAATTGTCCTATCCGACAAATTGTTCGCATTGTCAACTTGGTCGAAGGACATCTCCTTCAACTCCTTCACTATTTATATATAATAGTCGTACAATGAGGGAAGAATTAGCTTTATATATAGCATGTCGTGAACAACCCTTACGATTTGCCGCAGTAAGCCTGTAAACGGTAGCTTATCGGATCGGATATAGGCATATCCGTATCCGAATCCGATAATTATTCGACGGATATTAGAAATCAATATCCGAATTCGAATCCGATAATATTAACGGATATCGGATAATATCCGAAACTTTAACCAAATTTCAAATTTGTTCTTTAAATTTTTAACCATTAGATCTAAACAATAAATCTCAACCATACATTTTATATATTATTATGAATAAATTTAAATTTTTATTAATTTTTTATATTACTTATCGGATACGGATATTTATCGGGTCGAATATGAGTGTATCCGTATCCGATATCCGATAAGCAGATATCCGATAAGGAATATCCGAATCCGTATCCGAATCCGAAATTTCGGATAATTTTTTGAAATTCGAATACGGATGCGGATCGGATGTCGAATATTCGGATATCCATTGACAGGCTTGTGCCGAAGATGAAAAGTTAAAACGTTGGATTAAAAAATCCATACAACCCCTATATCGTAAAACTAGTAGACACACAACTAGGAGAGACATCATGGAACTTTTTAAAAATCAAAAAATTCTTGTGACAAATGAACTACAAAATGTAAAAGGTGGAATTCTTTTACTTTGGATATATGGAGTGGTATCAACAAATTCGGTTATCTAGTTGTAACCGCACATTATATTAATCCCGAGACTTGGATTTTATGTAAACGTATTATTGGTCTTCGATTATGTACTTACCCTCATGATGGTAGTCAAATAAATCAAAGCATATATAACATATTTAGAGAATATAATATTATGATCAAGTGTATTAGTATTACTTTTGATAATGCTAGTGCTAATACAAGTGCAATGTCTTTATTTCAAGCTCGACATGTTAATGACTTTTTTGGTTCTAAAATTACTCATGTTAGATGCGTATGTCATATCATTAATTTAGTTGTTCAGGATGGTATTAAAACAATTGCACGTGATCCGGATCTTAATTTTATTGAAAAAATTTCCGATGCTATTGTGTACATTTCTACTTCAAATTCTAGATTGCAACAATACTCGAAATTGTGTGTAGAGAGGGGCCTAAAAGCCAAAAAATTTATGATGGACGAACCTACTCGTTGGAATGCAACATATTTAATGCTAAAATCATATAAAGGTTATGAAGAAGTAATTATTGACTCTATTGGATTTGAAAATCAATTTAATTTGAGTATGCGTGATTTTCAAAAATGTGATTCATTTTTAGATTTTCTAACGGTATTTTATAAAGCTACCAATTTATTATCCGGTATTTATTATCCTACTACAAATGAAGTTTTGAGTTCACTTTATGATATGACTCAAGCTTTTGTTAAGGGTAAAGATTATCAAATATATGATAATATAATTAGTATAATGGAGTCTAAGTTTAAAAAATATTGGCATGAAGTTCCTTCATTATTCATATTAGCTTCATGCTTGGATCCTAGATTAAAGATAAAAAACACCACTTTCCTATTGCATAAAATTTATGATGACCTTCAAACTATGCCTAATTATGATATTGATCAACATGTATTCAATTTATTTAAAGATTCATATGATTCTTATCAACAAAAGTATGGTACTCAAAGTGTTGAAGATGATGAAAATGTTGCTTCATCTAGTACCTCTACTAGTGCATGGAGACACTTAGTAGTTGGTCGTAGCCAAAGAGAAACTCAATGTAATACAAGTAATGTTGGATATTATGAGTTGAATAGTTATTTACATGGTGGAGCTTTAGACAATAGCAAAACTATATTTGATGAAAACTTCTATGTTCTACAATGGTGGAGAACCAACGGGATTTGTTTCCCAATTTTACAAGTAATGGCTCGTGATATATTTTCTTCCCCCGCATCAACCGTTGCATCGGAGTCGGCTTTTAGTGCATGTTCACGGGTTTTAAGTGATAGAAGAAGTCGGTTAAATTCCGATATTTTTGAAGCACTTATATGTGTGAAGGATTGGGATGATTTTGAGACTAGACAAACCACTTACATGGAGGAGCTTCAAAAAGAATTTGATGATTTAGAACAAGAAGAAGATCAAGTAATTGTTGAAGATGATTAGTTACTTATTTTACCAATATTGAATTCTAATTTTTTTTTCTAATGTAAGATAATTGGAAATGATTGATAGTTTAAGTGGGTGTCAACCTAGTTGGGATGTGCTTAATCTATAGTGATCCAATTATCAACCTTTTTTCATGTAATTTTCTATTTTATTTCAATCTAATTTCTACAATTTTGTTGTTCATTTTTAATTTCAATAAGTTAGGATAACTTGAAAAAAATTGACTAAAGAGCAAAGAAACTAAATTACACTTCTTATTTTTTTTTTTAAATAATTATCGATAAAACAAATTTAGACTAAATTTGGGAATCAATAAAATATTTTTTTCATAAGAACATGCTAAGACCTAGTTCAACAACAAAAAAAAAATGCTGAGACCTAAGTTGCTAACAGAGTAACAGTAAGTGATGTTGGGAGTAGTGGCATGATAACCCATTTTTAGTAAAAATCAAAGTTTTTTCAAAGTTTGACTATGACATGGCTCCTGTCTTTTCAAAGTTTGACTATGACAGGGCCTTGGTTAGCCAACCCGGGTTGGAGGCCCGGCCCGGGACCATTTCAACCCGGGCTGCCTAGGCCCGGGCTGCCTAGGCCCGGCCTGGCCTTTTCCTAGACGGGCCGGCCCGGCCCTGCCCTGCCCGGCCTTTTGAACACCACTACCGTAATTTTCTATGGTAGACATCATCAATTCTGTACAAATTGCACACTCTAAATCCCCATCTTAGAGTGTTTGATTTCAAAAGTGGGTAACTCCATTACTACTGATTTCGACGCAGGTGGAGCTCCTTTTATCGAATTTTCATCACTCTCAATTGAATTTTGCAAAAAAATTGGTATCCTCCGTCATCAAGATAATCTCGTGGATTTCCAACATACCCCATTACCGCCATTGCCTGAGCTTGTAGATCCATTAGCCTAGTTGCTTCATCAACAAATAATTTGCTTAACTGATTCAACAAATTCCTTAGCTTGATCACAAGAAACTCTAATAATTCCAATTTTTGTTTGAATTTTCTAATGGAAGACCTTGGTACTCATTAATGGAAGAGATGAAAGGGGTTCCCCTTCATCATCTTCTTCTACACAAATTCTAAGTTGAAGAATTGGGTTTAGAGAGAAAAAGAAAGGTAAAAGATGAGGAAGAGAGAAAAAGAGAAAGGAGGTCAGAGATGAAAGTGTTAGCCGGACTTGTTGGTGGTAGGAATTGTTGGTTTGTCGGTGGCCAGAATTTGTTGTTTGATGAGGTTTGGGGAAGATGAAAATTAGGGAGCAAGAGACAAATTAGTTAATTTTTGGACCAAAAAATAAATATACATCTTAAGTCAATCATGGTTGACTAAGGTGCTGTTTGTTTTTTTATTTGTGTCTGAATCTGAATTGGCTGAATCTGGATTGGCTGAACTGAATTGTATGTGAATCTGAATTGGCTGAATTGTTTTACCAATTAGATGTTTGTTTTCAAAATCTGAATTATTACATCTGAAATAACATTTTGACTATTATGTCCCTCTTTAATACATTACACAAACGAACCCTAGCCTTCACTTTCTCCTCTCATGTCCCTCTCCTCTACTCACCGGATCTCTCTCTCTCCGACGGGGAAGTTCTCGCCGGATCTATCTTTCATGTATGGCGAAAAGAAACCCTAATCTATAAATCTATTTCCTCCCTTTCTTGTTCTGGTTTGTAGTGGTGGCGGCTTCTTCATTGTAGTGGTGGTGGCGGCTAGTTTTTGGTGGTATTGATCTGGATAGTGGTGGTGGTTGCGACTTGTTCACTGTGGTGTTGGCGATCTGGTTCGTTGTAGTGGTGGTGGTTCTGTGGGGGTGGTTCTGTGGTGGTGGCTCTGTGTTCGTTGTGTTCTATGTTGGTGGTTGTTCTGTGGTGGTGGTTGATGGGCCTAAAAGGTTACCCTAAAAGGTCTCCACCCGCAAGTATACGGGCGTCAAGTAATAGTTCCGGTAAGACTGGTTCGTTCCTCAGAGACTAAGTTAAACTAAATTCTAACCTTAAAACTATTGAGATTTAAAAGTGGTTTGATGGTGGTAAAATAAAAATAAAATATAAAACTCAAAAATAAATAAAGAAATAAGTGGGTATTCAGAAAAAGGGAACCTAGGGTTTTCGAATCTGTCTTCCTAACAATTCTAACGACAATTTAATTTTGATCTAATTAGAGAGTTCTTTATATAACTCAGGTTTTAGTCCATGAACGGTCTAAAAACCCGGAAGATTTTATCGTTAAAATAATAAAAACTTTAATGAATTAATCGAGAGAATAATTATTATGACTTCATCTAAAACCCTAGATAAAAAAGAAATTTAGCTACTCATGCTAGAAACGATAAATATTTGAATTGGTATAAGAAAAAGAAGAAAGAAACTTACTTTTCTGCGATTTTCCCACCAAACAGAGCCTAAGGAAGTGATTTCCTTCTGTTTTTCAGAGAGTTCTGCCAAACCCACCCCTAGGGAAAACGATTTTCTTGTCTTCCCGGAAATATTTTCCTCTCTGAGAAAATTATTTTCTCACCTTCCTTAACTCTCTTTCTCTCTCTAAACTTTATGTTTTCTCTCTCTTTTCTTAATCTCTCTGTATAATCCTTCTCTCTGTATAATCCTTCTCTCTCACAAAGAAAGATAATACAAGAATCAAAAGAAACAAATCGAAAACAAATTTCTTTAAATTCCAATATTCATTAATGGTGGTTCTTGTTTTTCTCTCTCTACAATGTCCTTCTATCTCTCTCTGTTAATTCTCTCTCTATCTCTCTCACAAAGACAGACTAATAAGAAGAAGACAATCAAAAAGATAAAATTAAAATCAAAGAAATACCTCCATGGAAGCTCTCGGTTCTCTCCTGTTCTTCTCTGTCTCTAAAACCCGTTCTTCTTTAAAACTGTGATCTGCTCCTGTTTTAAAGACCCAGCTCTCGTTATCTCCCCTCTCTTTCTGTTTTGAATTTGAATTTAAAGAATATCAAGTCTCTCGGCCTTATCTCTTCCTCCATTCGGTTTTGATTTTTTTTCTAAGATCTTCACATTATTCTCTCTCGGTTTCCCTCTCTAATTCGACTTTCTGTTTTAACCACAAGCTTTCTCTCACTCTCTACAATCTTAACCAACCTTATTCTTCAATCCTTCTCTCTCGGGTCTTATCTCTTCTTCTGTAATCTCGATTTGGCAAGAAAGAACGGAGGAGATAATAACAGCTTCAACTTTCACGTACTGATGAGGAGGGATCAAAATGATCCAGTGGTTCGCGGGCTACCGAGAAATCCATAGAGCACCGTCCGATCTTCACGGGAACCGCAACCTTCGTCGGATATACAAGGGACTACAGAAGCTTGGATGCGCCGAGTACCGTATCATGTTTCACAGAAAACCCCGAATGCCGTCCTTCCGTACCCGAATGTAGCCCGCGTCTCTTCTGGTTCGTGCGATTGTTTCCTGGATGCATGCCATGTGTCCGTCTTGTCATTTAGTCCACCAAGTTTGACCCGAACTTTGACCTTCTCTATTTTATTGATCTGGACTCCGATTTGACTTCCGTTTTCGCCTACGGGCTCGTCTTGGACTCTACTTACCATCCGAACACTAATCTTGACCAAGAAGTTAGAATCAACAAATGACCAAAATGCCCCTAGTCTGTATTCTTTTCGACTTTATCCGTTTTGCACGCGTAACTCTGTAAAAAGGTACCTGAACATAAAAGAGAGTAATTCGTGAGAGTAACTGCTCTAGAGAGACTAACTCGTCTAAATTAAGAGACTCAGATGGGACATTTCCATGTCTCATCAGTGGTGTTTTTGGTGGCGGTGCTTCCGTGGTGGTGGTGGCTCTGTGCTGGTAGCTCTGTGTTGGTGGTGGCTTTGTGTTGGTGGTTGTTCTGTGGTAGTGCTTTTGGTGGCGGTGCTTCTGTGGTGGCGGTGGTTCTATGGTGGTGGTGGTGGTTCTATGGTGATGGTGGTGGTGGTTTTGTGATAATTTTTCTTTTTCACAGGGGTATTAACGTCATTTCTTACTTTTCAGAAATGGGGCCTTGGTTTCAGACTTGTTTTAAAGTCTGAAAAAAGTGGGCTCTTTTTCAGCCTATTCAGACAAAGACCAAATTCATCAGAATTTTCAGATTTTTGTAAATTAAAAAACAAACATCTGAAATCTGAACTGATATCCAATTCAGATTTCAGATCTGAAAAACAAAAAAAACAAACAACACCTAATTCTTTATTCCCTAGAGAGTTTTCTTTATTCCCCAAAGCCGCGGCAAAAAAAAAAAGTTTAAGCCTCCTCTATAAGAGCATCTCCAATGCAAAACTCAATATTAGAAACTCGGAGTGCCACATAGGATTTTCTGAGTTTTTCTTAAAAAATCATCTCCAATGCAAAACTCAACTAAGATCTCAAAGATGATGTGTCGAGAGTGGAATAGAGATATCTCAAGAGGACATTCTATTTTCAGAGTGTCCTCTTGAGATATCTCTAGTTGTCCAACTCATCAATATTTAAAGGGTTATTTCCCATATGGCCCCCTACTTTGTGACCAGCTTCCCGCCTGGCCCCCCACTTTACAAGAAATACCCATATGGCCCCCTTCCGTTATAACACCGTTACTCTCTCTCTTCCATTTCTTTTCTCTCTCCTCCAACATGTTTTCTCTCTCTGCCACCTCGTTAAAACCAGCCAACTCATCATCTTCTCTGGGAAGGTCGCCGGCCGGCGACCTTCAAATAAAAAAAAAAAAAAAATTATTTTCTCTCTCTCTAGAATTTTTTTTTTCCTCACCTTCTCTCTCTCTCTAAAACTCCGGCGAAGGGGGTTACCCTTCGCCGGAGGTCGGGTGACCTTAAAGGTCTGCCGGAACAGACCTTTAAGGTCTTCCCGAGCAGACCTTGATCTGCTCGAGCAGATCTGGAAGGTCTGCCCGACCTCCGGCGAAGGGTAACCCCCTTCGCCGGAGTTTTAGGGAGAGAGAGAAGGTGAGGAAAAAAAAAATTTCTAGAGAGAGAGAGAAGAGAGAGAAAATAAAATTTTTTTTTTTTTTATTTGAAGGTCGCCGGCCGGAAATTTGGCCGGCCGGCGACCTTCCCGGAGAAGATGATGAGTTGGCTGGTTTTAACAAGGTGGCAGAGAGAGAAAACATGTTGGAGGAGAGAGAAAAGAAATGGAAGAGAGAGAGTAACGGTGTTGTAACGGAAGGGGGCCATATGGGTATTTCTTGTAAAGTGGGGGGCCAGGCGGGAAGCTGGTCACAAAGTAGGGGGCCATATGGGAAATAACCCATATTTAAATTTCAACCAATAGAAATCAAGTCTTCGTATATTTCCAAAATAACTAATTATTTTTTTACAAAAATAACCATGACACGTAAGTAAAATAAAAGAGTTTAGAGTGTTGCATTGGATACATATAAGAATTGAGGATCTGTAGTTTCGACGACACCTAGGAGTGAGAATCTCAATTGAAACTTGACAAATAGGACGATTAGAGATTTTTTTAAGTTTTGCATTGGAGATGCTCTAACTATCGAGTCATTGTTTATGGATTAACAATTGGGTTATTTAGTGTATAGACCCCAGTTATTTACCTATATTAGGGATCCACCCCCAAAACGATAATGCTTTAGAGGTTACCCCCCAATCTTTATTTTTCCGTCAAAAGCCCGTTAAGTTGCGAGCGTGCCAGTCACATGAGCTTCCTTTGACAAATTTGCCCTCTCCATCAGCTTTACTGTTGGGGGTCCTTCCCTAAATAGTTGTTTTACAGTGGGGTCCTTAACCATTTCAATACTACTTCCTATTTTTTCATAAGAAAGTTGTGATCTTAGTGAAAACAAAGTTCAACTCTCAAAGAGTTTTTCAATCTTTTTCTCTTTTTCTCAAGATCAAACTGTTATTCATGTAATGTAGTTGGTATTTCAATCTGTTCGAGATCAAGAGAAAAAGATTGAAATACCAACTACATTACATAAATAACAGTCTGATCTTGAGAAAACGAGAAAAATATTGAAAAACTTTTGAACTTTTTTTCAAAAGCAAAGAACTTTTGCTTAATAGCTTCAAATTCAAGATCAAGTACTAAATTGAAGAACACAAATTTACAGAGAAAACATTAAAATTTAAAATTGGCATAATGAATCAAACCTAATAGTTTTCTCCAATTTTAACTGGCATTCATCCAAAACCTTCTTTTCTAGAACTCCATTATAGATGAGCTCCAAAACTTTGGTTAAACCTCGACCTAGTTACTCACTTGGAAGAGAATTGAACTTTGTTTTCACTAAAATCACAGTTTTCTTATGAAAAGATAGGAAGTAGTATTAAAATGGTGAAGGACCCCCACTGTAAAACAATTATTTAGGGAAGGATCCCCAACAGTATAGCTGATGGAGAGTGCAAATTTGTCAAAGGAAGCTCACGTGACTGGCACGCTCGCAACTTAACGGACTTTTGACGGAAAAATAGAGAATGGGGGTAACCCCTAAAGTATTATCGTCTTGGGGGTGGATCCCTAATAACCCTTAACAATTTAACATTACGTACTGAGTTAGGTCCCTTAATTTGGATAGAAACCCTAGATCTTCGGAGATCCCATCATTTTCTCTCTGAGATCAAATACACACCTCAAATTCGACGTCAACTGGAATTTTGCTAAGACTAGCTGCAAATGGAAATTGAATTTGTTCAGCAATTTGCCTTCCCTAATTTTCGTCAAAGGGCAAACTCTGAGCACATCGCAGCACCACCAGTTGCAAATTCGCATGGAGTACCAGGAAGAACCAGGTCTATCTCTCCCTCTCTCATCCTGAATTCTGCACGTCTTTTTGTTATATTTTGACTCTTTGTTAGTGTTATTTTCTTCCTACAAACCAGACAATTCTCCTGCCCTCACTGAAAACTTGTGTGCTTTCACGTATAGGATAATTGGTTTTGAGATTAGGTTTTCAATTGACACCGAATTCAAATTTGTGAACTTCCCGTAATTTAATCTTTCTACGACCTAAGATTACTAGGAGTTTGAAGGTTTTAAACGACATAGGTCTAAATAGATGAACTAATTAGAGGTGTAAATTTGCAGATGATGATGATGTAATAAATGATAATCCCATTGAGGAAGTGCGGTTAACAGTTCCCACCACAGATGATCCAACACTGCCTGTATTAACATTTAGAACATGGTCAATAGGTCCAGTTACCTGCATTATCTTAGCTTTTATCACACAATTCTTGGGGTTTCGTCAAAGTCCCATCACCATCGACTCTTCATTGTTCACAATCCTCACCCTTTTAAGTGGAAGGCTACTAGCGGCAGTGCTTCCTGCAAAAACCATAAGAATACCAATCCTGAATTGGTCTTTTTCCACCAACCCAGGTCCTTTCAGTATTAAGGAGCACGTTGTATTGAATATACTTGCTGGATCTGGCCAGGATAGCCCTTTTACACTAATCATCATAACGATAACTAAGGCTTTCTACCACAAGAATATAAGCTTTTGGGGATCATTTGTGCTGGTTCAGACCACTCAGGTGAGTTATCATTTCACATAAATTACATTTATTAACTCCATGTCTGTATGAGTTTTTTCATTAGGCCATTTTAGAAGTAAATAGGTTTGTTTATCCTTGACCTGGACTTTTGATCTTAAAGTTTCTGTTTGTTAGACATGAATGAAGTGTGAAGATTGTTAAGAATATCAAGTTACTCCAATATTTGATAATAAAAAATAATCTCAAATCGCAAACCCAGAGAGCGATCATGACAAGGGTTTGAACCTTTGTCTTCTCAAGTTTATTCATATTCTAGTCTAGCATGACTGAGTTTCCAAGCTCTACTGAAGTTAGCAGCCCTCTACTTTAGAGGAAAACTTATAGAGGGAGGTAGATTTGCATTTCATTCGCCGTCTATGTAGTTACAGAATTTGTGTCTCTAAAAACACCGATTTAAAAACTTTTTCTTCCTTCGTTTTAGTTAATTATTTTATAAGATAAGGGATGATTTATTCAACATATAAGGAAAGAATGAATACCGGAAAGGTAGAAAAATAATAAATTGTGCTAACTTGTACAACCCCCTCCAAATTTGACATGAAGGTATGGAGACTGAAATTCATTAATTCTTTTTATCTAGATCACCGCACAGAAATATATAATTGATATCTTAATGATTGCTTCTAGAGACTCTTTCCTATCTTTAAATATCCCCTTGTCCCTATGCGTCGTTAGCAACCAATGATGGCAAAGAAGGTAAGCTGCCGTATGGTTTATTTTTTTCCTTTTATTTAGTGTTATCCACTTCTGCAATTTCCACGAAAGGAAACTACCCCCTATCGAGTGAGAAGGTGTCGACTTGTAACTAAGCAAGAACTCAGAGTTTCTCTTTCTACAATAGAAAACTCGTATCTAAATTAAAACGCGTCCCGCAATCTCCTCACTTGTCTACACAAAGAACACCTGTTAGCAATCGAGAATCCCATAATCTGCAGTGAGTCCAGCTTATTTTAGCTTTGAAGACATTCTTCCCAGATAAAGAAGCACACCTTTGTAGGTAAATCCGCTTTCCTGAGGTCATTACACGCAAACGACTCAGGAATGTCATCTCTTCGCTGAGGGTAGGGGTATTGATAGTCCCACACTGCTCACGAGAGTGTCCGAAGCCTGGGCTATAGGTGTACGCTAAAGCTTAGTAAGTACCAAGGCCTCTAGTTGGGAACAAAACCTCATACCATGGCAGGTGGTGACAAAGTGAGGACAATATTGTTGTGGGAGATCCAGGGTGTCGCTGCATACTCCGATTGTCGGGTGAATCGTGTTCCTTTGCCCACACTGAGCCCTTTTGGATGGGCTCGTGGAGCCCCTAAATGACCGCTCTGTGATAAAGGAGGTAGGGGTGCAAAGACAGCCAAGAGGTTTGCCTCACCCTTGAAAGAGTGCTTCGCCGAGAACAAAACCCTGTACTTGTGGGCTTGGGCATGGGGTGGTAAAAGCGAGGACATCATCGATACTGCTAAGGTTTGGGGCATGACAAGTGGTATCACAATAGGATCTACAAACCCCTCTACTGCAGTAGCAACCTTTGAAGGTAAGGTCAGAATGCTCTTGGCTTCTCAGTGGAATGTTCCTTCTCTACCAAAAATTCCAAGCATTACTTTTCTCATACCTTCAACTCCTATATCTTTAATTGTGACTCCTATTTCCATGGTCACTTGGTACATTTCGTGCAATGAATTTTAAAAGGTCCTCCTCCTGACCGTATGTCTTACAAGGAATGAAAAGCCGAAATATGTCGGTTTTCTGAATTAGTTGCACAAAAACATGCTTACTCAAAATTTCATGTATGTTTTCGGTCAAAACTATGAATTTTTTTTGACATTTCCATAAACTTTTCGACATGACGAAATAATATACCTTGAAGCTTAACTTTCTTCAGTTTTTTTTGCTCAATTTAAGGTCGATTTCTCCAATTCATTATTAGTATCTTTCCCGTTGAAACCCCCCAAAAAATCATGAAACTTAAAGTGTTTTTTGTTTGATTTCAAAATGTTAGAGAGAGAAAATAAAAAAAAAACCTAGAATTTTGTCTAGGAAGATGAGAGAACAGACTGAAAAGGGAACCCTAATATTTTATCTGGAAAATATAGGCGCCCCTATAACTGTTAAAGGCGACCGGTAACTGTTGAAGGCGACCTACATTACTGTTAAAAGCGCCCCCTGATTTTATTTGGGAAGTTCTAACTTGTAACTTACCCCTTGTTATAACTGTCTTATGGAGAAGCATTCCCTTTCCCCCTTGAACTAATTGTGTGATTGCAGATTAACCCTTAAACTAACGGATTATGTTATAATTTTGTTAATATTTTTCATGTTTGCCTCAGGTGTCAACCATTTATAACTACCCACGATAACTATGTCATTATCTGGTATCATATACAATTGCGACGTATTTAAATCATTTATGTGGTTTTGTAAAATTTTCACACTGATCGAAATATTTCAACACAATGTTTCCACTTTCGGACCAACCGAAATTTCCACCGAAACCGACATTTCATTCCTTGATGTCTTCTCAGAATTTGATCTTGTCACTTTCCCTGCATTGAAATAGTGAGCTCAGAAATTTTCTGAAGTCGTTCACGCCTCCTCAAATATGAAACCTGTATGGAAGTGATATGGAGTTAGTATCTCTTCCGAATTCTTCTTCCATGATCTAGTTTCTGTCCTCACTAATCTCCATAACACTTGCCTAGCGAGCTGTGTATGAGCTTGATTTTATGTATGTCTGACCTCTAGATTACCTATTGATTCTTTATTTAACATTATGCATTTTCACTTTGGTCGTTTGTCATTTCCGGTGCTAATCTCTCATTCTCTTTTATATCTCTGTTGTTACATAGCTACGAATAGTAAATAGGGAGACATAGAGTATTAGAGTGCCAGCAGGGCAGCTTTTGCAGTTTGCACTAGACTAGAGTCAACCTTTCTGCCTTAGAGTCATAGACATGAACAAAATCTTCCATTTTTTCAACCTTTTCTTATCTCTTTATGTAACTAAATGCCTTAGAATTTAAGGTTGATTTAAAAAAAATATTCAGTATCATTACTGAACTGAGTATTTAATGACTGAGTGATTTCCACATTTTGGTTTTATGACCCAGTTGTTCTCCTCGCTACTTTTGAGTCTCAAAAGTTGAGAATAAATAGAATTCCTGTGGCAAATAAGGACTTCAGCTCAGGGTTATGGGAAGGTATCCACTATCAGACCAGTTGGTCTACAACCATGTAGATGATACTGAGTGATTTCCACATTTTTGTTTTATGACCCAGTTGTTCTCCTCGCTACTTTTGAGTCTCAAAAGTTGAGAATAAATAGAATTCCTTTGGCAAATAAGGACTTCAGCTCAGGGTTATGGGAAGGTATCCACTATCAGACCAGTTGGTCTACAACCATGTAGATGATAAAACTCTTGTACGGATTCATTATATAAATCCTCTCAACTATGTGCGTGGAAGTAGTGGAACATTTAGAGAAGACTACCTATTGTAAGTCAAACTCTAATTAATGATGTTCCATTAAAAAGTCGGGTTTTGAAAATAGGTCATTCATTTTGGGACGGAAGGAGTAATTTATATCAAATGTTATCGCGATCCGCAAAAAAATGTCAAATATAATTTTTTATAGAATACTTCATCGGTTCATCCTGACTATAAATATGTAGTGTGCAGATGAATTCATTTTTCTGGTTTAATTCTTACACAGATGGTTGGTTACGGGTTTGCTGGTATATTTACGAAATTCCTTGTCAATTCCCCTCATATGTGGTGGCCTTCTTCTCTTCTTGACGTGTCTCTCTACAGGTCTTCCTTTCTCTTTCTCTCTCTCTCTCTCTCTCTCTCTCTATATATATATATATATATATATGTATGCATATATTTGACAAGCACAATGTTATAAAAAAACGTTTTTCTGCCTCAAGGCATTAGGCTCCTAAGTTGCCAAATGGCACCTTGAGGTGTACGCCTCGACGTGTAAAAGGCATACACTATTATTATTATTATTGTTATTATCATTTTTAATCACCAATTATAAAGAAAGATAACATAACATAGTCTTTTTACTTCGCCATTATTTTCTAAATATTTAGGTGTTTAATAACAAAAATAGCAATGTTTTTGATGTCGCATACTAGCGTAAACTCCTATGCCTTGAAAAGGGACAAGATGATCATATATGGGTTTTTTCATTAAAAAATCCCACAAGAGACAAGAGACCCGATGAGAGACTGAAAAGAAACGTCGCCATTTGGTGAGGCATACGCGTGTAAGTTGTAACGCGTCACAAAGTAAATGTGTATGACTATTTTTTGTTGAGTATGAAACAGGCGTACCCTCGAAGCAAGAAGGCACCAAATCGATTCAAGGAGGGCCTCAAGGCATATGCCTTGCACGATTCTAAAACATTGAACAACGCATAGAAGCTTTAAAATAATCTAACTAGAAGCTAGACAAGAACTATCATTTATGGATTATAGGGAGATGAAGATGAATAACCACTTTTTATTACAATTTGAAGCGTGAAGAACTAAAACTTGAGACCCATATTCATAAGTGTTGGCGACTACTACACTTTAGGAACCAATAACTAGATTACCAACGATATCCAAAATAAATTTTTGAAAGTAGTCATTAGAAAGTCTACTTTTATTGCTCTATTAATAATTTAATGATATTACACGCACTCCCTTATTTAGTGGGCTTATCTTCTACATGAAAAAATTTCCAAGAATTTCTGATTTTGCAGTAAAAAAGACTGTCATTGAAATTTTCCTTATATAGGTTGTTGCATGAAGGGGATACTCCAAGAGCTAAAGGACAACTTAAAGGATTACAATTTTTCATTATTGTAGCTGTGTCAAGTTTTGCTTATCATATCATCCCAGACTATTTCTTTCCTTCTATTAGTACTATATCACTTCTCTGTTTGGTATGGAAAGATTCTATCATTGCCCAACAAATTGGTTCTGGTCTTCATGGTCTTGGCATTGGTTCCTTCTCACTGGACTGGAATGTTATAACTGGTTTCCTACCTAATCCCTTAGTTATTCCGATGTTCTCGGTCATAAATACGATGGTTGGTTTCCTATTAGTTGCATATGTTATAGCTCCTATCTCATACTTAACAAATTTATATAGTGCCAAGCGGTTCCCGTTCTTCTCCAGTGATCTATTTGATGCCAGTGGACAAACTTATAATGTTTCCCAAATTGTTAATGAAGATTTGACGCTTAACCAACAAGCTTATGATAATTACTCAGTGATCTATATGAGTATCTTCTTTATCTGTTCCTTTGGATTTAGGTTTGCATCTGAAACAGCCTATGTGACTTACTTCATTCTTTACCATGCAAGGTAATCAGAAATAACATTTCCTTCTCGATTAGTTCCTTACTCTATGCTGTTACTTAAGTTTAATAAATGTTGTATGTAGAGAGAGTTGGGTCATATTCAAGCACGCATTGAATGGTAAAGACCAGTTTAATGATGTGCACAATAGGCTGATGAAGTCTTATAGACCAATTCCGCAGTGGTGGTTTTACATGATCATTGTTCCCATGATTTCTCTTGCTTTAATCAATTCGATTTATTTCGGGGCAGATTTTCAGCTGCCATACTGGGGAGTTCTACTGGGATACTTTTTACCTTTTATTTTAACTCTCCCTACTGGTGTAATCGTTGCTACCACGGGCCAAGTAAGTATACTCACTTGTAGATAGACAATAGCAGTTGTTGCTAATTTCATGCTTTTGCAGTTTATTATAATTATTGATCGTGAAAAGTAGATTCAAAGTTGTATTGTTATTTGAGTGCAGGGAGGTTTGGATCTTTATGGGCTTTCACAGTTAATTATGGGGTCATTGTATCCAGGCTACCCTCTTGCAAACTTGGCTTTCAAAAGTTATTGTTTCTGTACCTTGTCTACCGCTATGACCATAATTCCTGAACTTAAGATTGGCCATTACATGAAGATTCCTCCAAAGTCCTTATTCATTGCTCAGGTACCAAAAACTGATACATTCTATTCATTCCGTTCACCCTACAAGTGACTTCTAAAATATAAAAGTATTGCTACAGTAACATGATATTTCGCTTTTGGTGCTAAAACCTACAGATTGTGGGGTCACTAATATCATATTCGACAAGTCTGAGTACAGTGTGGTGGCTTCTGGCCAATGTGGAGAACATTTGTGATCCAAAAATGCTTCCGAAGGGAAGCCCCTGGACATGCCCGACTGAGCACAGAATGTTTAGTAATTCCATGGTATGGGGTGGAGTTGGTCCAGCGCATGTTTTTGCTCCTTATGGCCAATATTCTAATGTCTACTACTTCCTTCAAGTGGGCGTAGTTGCAACTGTTTTAGTGTGGTTACTAGGGCGTAGATTTCCTGAGAAGAAGTGGATTAGGCTTATTAAAGTTCCTGTCATGTTCTCAGCTGTACAAGCCTCGCCTCCAATTGCTGCAATACATTTCTGGTCTTGGTTTTCTGTTGCTGCCCTTTTCAAATTGATTGTGTACAGGAAATACAGAGCATGGTGGGTCAAATACAATTACCACTTGTGTAATGGTCTATCTGCGGGGGCTGCATTTGTGGCTCTTCTGGCTTCTTTTACGCTTGGTATGAAAGGGATTTATGGACTTAGTTGGTGGGGATTAAATTGGGATGATCATTGTCCTCTTTCTACTTGCCCTATTGCCCCTGGTATTAAAGTTGATGGTTGCCCGACTGTTCGCTAGTATAGCTGGTTGTAAGTGGACAACATTTTGAAATTCTGAATTTTTTGGGCAATCAGCATCTTTAAGGCAGACTTTACTTCTGATCCCTCAATATTGGACTTTTTATTAGAAAAAAATCATTGATTATCGTGGTAACGTATTTTTAGACCAAATATTTTAGTTAGGGAACTGGCAATCTTCTAACAATAGAAAATGACTTGTTGGGGTGAAAATATTATCAAAATAGTCAAAAAAACCGAGATTATTTTCTATTAGGTAGAAGTTACCAAAATTTTATATGTAATAAGAGGTAAAGTTTGAAATAATATTGATAATTATCAATAAGACCACTTTCTCTAAAAAATCAGAAATTTGGTTTCTTCTTCTTCCTTTTTCTCTGATTCTTCTGCGGTTCTTCTTCTTCTTTGATGCATCTTGTTATTCGACTTCTTCTTCTTCTAGATTCGACAAAAAAATTAAGTTCAGGTTCGATTCTAATGTTGATGAAACAAACCCTAGAAAAACGAAGTCCAAAATTTGGTGACGAACAAGGGCTATGTACATGAAAGCTTGTGGGAAGTTAAATTTAGCTTCTTTTGGTGTTCAAATCCATGCCCAAACTGTGAAAACTGGTTTAGATGATGAAGTTTATACAACTACAACTCTTACAGGTATGTATATGAAAGTTAATCTTCTAAAGAATGGTCAAAGTTAATCTTTTAAAGAATGGTCTCAAGTTGTTTGAGAAAATGCCTGAAAGAAATGTTGCTTCTGTTAATGCTGTAATTTCTGGATTATCACAAAATGGGTGTTGTAGAGATGTTTTCTTAGTGTTTAAGTACTTAGGGTTTGGACTGAATTCTATAATCGAAGTTCATTGCCTAGTTTTTAAACTTCTTGATCGTATTTACCAAATGCTTCGTTCACAATTTAAACTTTCTTCGTCTACTAATTCTCTTTATGAACCACCTATTCGTCGTATAATATCTGAACTTACTAGAAATCTTGATCGTACCCTAACCCTAGTTCGTACATGTAAAGAAAATGGGTTTTTTAATCGTGTTGTTACTATTACTATTATTTCTATTACTGATTTTCGTAAGATTATTAATCTTCTTGAATCATCAGTTGGTGACCTAAAATGGTTACTTAGTGTTTTTATTATTCTTCATTTGATTCAACTGGTAATACTCTTTCATTGCCTCCAATTGCTAGTAATGATCCAATTCTAGCTTGGGTTTGGTCTTATCTTGTTGCTATTTTAATGGGTTCTCTTCCTGATCATATTGAAGCTGTTAATTCACTTGCTTCTCTTGCCCTAGATAATGATAGGAACAAGAAAATTATAGTTGAAGAAGGTGGAATTCCACCACTACCGAAATTGTTGAAAGAAGGAACTTCCCCTGATTCTCAACTTGCTGCTGCTATTGCTTTATCTAATTTAGCTACTAATCGAGATTGGGTTCGTCAAATTGTCGATGATCTTGGAGTACCCATTATTGTTCAGGTACTTAGGGGGGAGGGAGGGGGGGTAGTGGAGCAAGACTTTCGCGGACTCTTGAGAGTCCGCGAAAGTCTGAGGCATTCAAATCCAGACATTTGAGAGTCCACGAAAGTCTGAGGCATTCAAATCCAGACATTTGAGAGTCCACGAAAGTCTGAGGCATTCAAATCCAGACATTTGAGAGTCTATGAAAGTCCGAGGCATTCGATTGTAGACAAAATATGTCCCAGACTTTGGTGGACTTCATAGTTTGATGAATTTGTGAAGGATTTGGGACAAATTTGGAAGCCAAAATGTCTTTCAAAAAACAAGAGACATTTGAAGTCCATCATGTGATCAAACAACAATAATAATATTAAAATAATAAATGTCTACCAAATGTCCATCAATGTCCACAAATATTCACAGATGTTTACGAAAGTCGAAAAATATATTTTTGAAATGTTAGTATAAATATATTATTTCATGTGATTAAACAATAATAATAATATTAAAATAATAAATGTCTACCAAATGTCCATCAATGTCCACAAATAATCACAGATGTCTACGAAAGTCGAAAAATATATTTTTGAAATGTTAGTATAAACATATTATTTCATGTGATTAAACAATAATAATAATATTAAAATAGTAAATGTCTACCAAATGTCCATCAATGTCCACAATATTTACAGATGTCTACCAAAGTCGAAAAATATATTTTTGAAATGTTAGTATAAGTATATTATTTCATGTAATTAAAAAATAATAATAATATTAAAATAATAAATATCTACCAAATGTCCATCAATGTCCACAAATATTCACAGATGTTTACGAAAGTCGAAAAATATATTTTTGAAATGTTAGTATTAATATATTATTTCATGTGATTAAATAATAATAATATTAAAATAATAAATGTCTACCAAATGTCCATCAATGTCCACAAATATTCACAGATGTCTACAAAAGTCGAAAAATATATTTTTGATTAGCACAAATATAATATGCATTACACATTTTGTCAATGGACTCAAGATCTTAAAATGTCCCCAGGACATTTTGTCTATGGATCAAATGTCTTGAAATGTCTATAAAGACATTTTGTCTACAAACTCTCAATGTCTTGAAAATGTCTATGAACACATGTTGTCTATAATAATTCATCCGAAATGTCTTGAAATGTCTACGGGACATTTTGTCTATGAAAGTCTGTGAAAGTCCCGCTCCACTACCCCCCCTTAATGATTCATCTATGAGTGTTCAAACTATTGTTGCTAATTTAGTTTCAAGAATGCCTGAAAATGATCTTGCTGCTCAAGAGGAGTTTGTTAGACAGAAGTCAATTAGACCTCTTGTATCTTTACTTTCTATTGACAGAGTTTTAGATGAAAATAAGAGTACTCAATCAGGGACACCCTATAACATCATACCTACTTGTATCTTTACTTTCGGGTATAATGTGAAACGATCTGACACTTGCATATGGGGATCTCTTTGGTCTGAAGTAGATGAAATCCTTGCTGAAAAAGGAGTAATTGTTGTATACTTTACATACAAAAAGTAGATTTCTAGGTTTGTAAGATAATAACACAAAAGAGAGGTGATCGAATTAAAATACTTAGTTTATGGAAAACATTAATTAGAGTATTGATAGAAAAAAAGTACTATTGGTTTAAACCGATTGAAACTAAGGCTTGTTCTGAGTTGAGAAGTCTAGTTAAAACCAAAGATATTCATGAAGATCCAATTAGATATGGATTTGGGTCAGATCTTTTACTTGGGAATGCATTCATTAATATGTATGAGAAATGTAAGTTTATTCAAGGTGGACAAAAGGTGTTTGATGAATTTCCTATTAGAGATGTGATTTCGTGGACTTTAATTTTGGCTTGTTATATTAACTGTGGGTATCCAAGAGAAGCTCTTATGATTTTTTGTCAAATGTGTTTGAAGGATCACACTCATACAGTGGAGGTGGTAGCAGTGGTGATGGTGGAGTACCACTACTCCAGATTGAGGAAGAAAGAATGAAATTTTTGTCTGGATATGTAGCATTACCATAGTATTTGTTTTTTAGTTATAGGTGGGGTTAGTGGGTACGGTGCTAGAGATGATTGTAATGGTGCAGAACTATAATTGTGCATTGACGATGGACCCAACAGACTGTAATAAATTGTTGATTATAAATTGGAGTTTGAATTTTCTTCACGAAATCGAGCTTGCAAGATCTCTAACCTGAAATCACATATGCAATGTTTGCAAATCATGCTTACAATCTATATTTTACAAACACAGTTTGCAGCAAACACATGTTTGCACTTTACATTATGCAAACACATGTTTGCAGATCAGATTGTTGCAAACACGTTTGCAGATCAGATTGTTGCAAACACGTTTGCAGAACAGATTGTTGCAAACACGTTTGCAGAACAGATTTTTGCAAACACGTTTGCATAACAGATTTTTGCAAACACGTTTGCATAACAGATTTTTGCAAACACGTTTGCATAACAGATTTTTGCAAACACGTTTGCATAACAGATTTTTGCAAACACGTTTGCAGAAAAACGTAAAGGAAAATAACGCCGTTTTTTTCTGATTTTTTTTTTGAAAAAAGGTAGTGAAAGTGGATCTTGTTAGAAAGCTAATGAAAAATCATTTCTAAAAAAAAAAAACAATGTCCCTTTATTTGGATAAATAAGTGTTTTATACTATGTACCTTCTGATTTTCAAATGTTTTGTGCTTTTCTACTCATTTTCACTATAATTTTGACCTTTATAGAAATTACCTCTTCTAACAATGTCCCTTTAATCTTCATCAAAAAAAAAAAAAAAAAACAATGTCCCTTTATTTGGATAAATAAGTGTTTTATACTATGTACCTTCACTATAACTTGTTTTTATCTTTCGAATTTCAATTTTGTCCAACTTCATTTGTGGTAAGGTTGTCAAAGGTTGAAGATATACACGACAAGGTAAGTGTTAAGAAAAATAACCTAATTAACTTGTTCAGGGACATGAAGATAAACGATGCGAAAGTAAAGTAGAGTTAACGTGGCAAAAAAACCCTTCCAAGATAGAAGGTAAAAAATCACGGGACCTATTCCAGAAATTTTCCACTATGATTAAATAATGGATTACACAATTCTTCCCTAAAGTAACAGGCGATCAACCAATTCTTCAAGATGTGTAGAAACACTCTTGGATAACAATTCTTCACCAAAATTATGGTGGATAAACTGAACAAAGAAACAAAGAAATAGAAATCTCTTACTCCTTAGGATTTGAACAAATCTTAAATTATCAAAGGTTGAAGAAGATAACCCCAAACTAAGTTGCTTCACAAGATTAATAATCATCTTTTCTTCAAACCAATTTTCTTCTCCTTCAATCTCTCTCGAAAGAACTACCTCAGAAATCTATCTTTCTCTGACTTCTCTTTGATGTAGAAGTTGCGAATAATTTCTTTCATTTCATTCCCTTTTATAATGAGAAATAAGGAGGTTTACCAATAGAAATAGGAATTCATTTTTAGACTAAAAAAATAGAAGTTTCTATTTTTTCACCAACTAAGGAATAAGGGAAATCCTATTTCAATTAGTAGTCCTTTAATTATAAGAAGGGACCCCAACAAAAAACTGATTTTAACTGGGATTTTATATGTTTTTTACTTCATTTATGTGAAAGATTTTGTTTTGTAAATGTTTTTGTTAAATAAATAAAATGAAACGTCTCACTAAAAAAACCAGTTTGTTTTTTCAAAAGATCTCTTTTTAGCTCCTAACTACCTCAAATTTCCAGAACAGTAAAATTAAAGATATATCATTTGTGTGACATTAACCTGACTTCCTTGACAATATTTGGACTACATCCATTGCTGTAGATTGCTCTTGCCAAAAATAACTTAGATTGTATAAAAAAAATCTCAGCTAAAAAGACAGAGTAATGGTAGAGAACAAGAAAAACTAAGCAAACTCTGGACAGAAATCTTATGTGGCTTGCCATTATTCGTGGTTCAATGAATCAGAAATGTTAGAAGCACAAATTGCGGCAAACCACATAGGATTTCTGTCCAGAGTCTGTCTAGTTTTTCTTGTTCTCTATAATTTTTCAAAGACAAAAGTTGGTGAGCAAGAAAGAGAAAAATTGATTGTATCTGTACTTTTTCTATTTTCTGAAAAACTTTGAGAATCTATTACGAAGCATAAAGAACATAAATCTAAAACTCAGAAAAAACATATTTGAACCTATAAAAATCAAATCTAAAAAGTCAAATATGAAATGGACAAACCAAAAAACCATTAAAGTTGCTTAAAACAAACTGAGTTGATCGTTGTTTCAATGGAGAAAAACAGAACCATAACGAAACATGACCAAAATTAAAACGAAAAGGACCAAAGCTGTTGAAACAACGATGAACACAACCAAAACAACCATGTTACATCTTAAAATCCGACAATATTTTTTTCTTTCTAAAATATTAACATACGTAAAGGGGTATGACTCTGTGTCTCGAACACTTGACTTAGAGGGTGGAAACCAACTTAGTAAAAACTCTAACAAAAAATTATTGACGGAATCTGGGTAATGTTGTGGTCACTTTAGTTTCGGTTTGAAGATGAACATTGTTGTTTTGATTTGAAGAAAGTGATAAGAAACCTAAAGGTTTATAGATGATGATATAATATAATGTTTATAGAAGGTTGTATAAAGGTTTATGGAAAACAAATGAGATATTTAGCGTGAGGATTAAAGAAAAGTACCGACATTAGTATTTGGGGCAAGAGTTTATCCGTTATAGGGTCTGGGTCACACACGCTAACTGTTGATCTAGTTGACTAGAGATGGTTGTTAACAACAGTTATTTTGTGACCCAATTACTAATGTTAGTATTTTTTAGTGACCTTAATGCTAACTTTACCTTTTAATCATTGGAGTATGAGCGTCTAAAGAGAAATTGGTGAAAGATGTGAGAGTTTCGGGAGTGTACACATGTCGAAGGAGAACTTGTTTGACGTAGAGCGAAGCCTATCTTAAGCTAGCTCTTCCACCATCGTCAGCGTTGCGAAAGACACGAACCCTGACCGACGAATTCGCGAGTAGAGAGTCATGGACACCGACGACCTACCGTTGGTAGAAAGACAAGTTGTGTTAGCATGGGTCACTCCAATGGACCTACTGCGTAGCATAAGCCCCTTTAATGTATCAAGAAAATAGTCGTAGGAACTCATCCTATGAGATTTCCAGAGGGAAACTGTATCAAATGCTTGGGATGAAAATTAAGTCCATGTGATATTTGTGAAAAATCTCTTAAAAATACAGAGAGTTCCACGATAAGAAAGACGAGTGCCATGAGAATAAGGAGAAATGATCTTGAGACTGTGTAAGGAAAGGAATCTCAAATTTCGACGCATTAGTACAACACCTTTCACATCGGAAAGACACAACAGTTAGGACACGCATTAAGTGCAAAATAAAGCGTGTTCCCTCTACGGTCGATATATTGAATTTGATGAACATTTATGTTCTTAAGATGCATTGTAGTTTTGCTAGATTGATCAATATGCTTTTATTTTGGCATACAATTTACTTCTGAGATATTTAGTATTATGATCAATATAAAGTATCATCATTAGCATTTGGGTCACAGACTAATGGTTGTTAACGACCGTCTCTTTTCAACTTGGTCAATGATTAGTCTGTGACCCAAGCCCTGTTAAGGACAAAATCTTGACCCAAATGCTAATGTCGGTACTTTTCTTTGACCCTAACACTAAATATCCCACAACAAATAGAGTTATTATTGAGAATTAAAAGAAAGGACTGAAAACTTATTTTTGTTCAAGATTGAGTTTGTATTTGACCAAAAGCCCATAACATCTAAATAGAAAATGACACTATGCCCGACCCATCTTCCGATTGAATCTCCATCGGATGGCATGGCCGGGCAAGATCTAGTGGCGGAAATTATTTAACTTTCTCTTTCTAGATGTTAACCGGCCACGTCAACCAGCCAAATTCTCGCCCAAGAGACGGGCATAGCATCACGGCTGTATCTAAATGTGACTTTTTTTCACAGATCCTATACGACAAACATACTTTCGAAGGGAACAACAACAAATATATTTTGGAAAACAAAGTAGTAGCTCGTTTGGAGGTCCGTATGGAGGAGGAGATGGAGGTGAAGGTGGAGATGAAGGTGGCTATAACGGTGGATGCGGAAGTGACTACCAAGATTATGATTTACCCCCGTATTAACCAAGTAGTTTCAATTCGTAATTTTAGTAAATTATCGTATTAGTTTCCGTTTATAGTTTTAGTAAAATGTCGTATTAATTAGTTTAATTTGTAGGTTAAGTCTTGTAATTTCAAGAAGTTAAATTTATTTCATAAAAAATTAGTATTAAAAATGGTATAAACGAAACTAAGTGTGATGAATAGTTATTTGGTGGGATTTTTAGTGTTTTGCCTTTGAGTTTACCCATTTGAAAACACCAAAAAATTTAGTGAAGATTTATTTTTGGTGATATTTTTGGTGCCAACCATTGGAGATGCTCTTAGAACAAAAGCTCATGCATGTGCTGAACTGTTGATGCCCAAGGTTTAAAGCCTCAAAGACACTTACATGGACTGGAGTTGGGGGTTAAATATTTATCTCGAACAAAGATATGGAGTATATTTTATTTCTAATATATTGGAGGAGAGTAGCATCTGTTACTTTACCTTTATCATTGTCTCACATATATGTTTGTAATAACTAACAAACACAATAAATCACCTTCACCTTATTTTTCTCATGTAAGATGCTAAAAGAACATGCTGATTAGAAACAGACTATGCGTAAGTGGGCCAAATACACATTATTAAGCAGTATGATGGGGATTATTGTACGTATCATGATCATCACGGGGACTGAAATCCTGCAGCGCAACAGTCTTTCTTACGGAAGCAGCAGGGTGGTTCAACAAGGTTCATGTCGGGGATCACACGCCCCATAGCCATGATAAGAACCAACATGAAAACAACAACAAACAAGTACCCACTTGGAATCAGTTTCTTGTTCTTAGCTGCCATAGTTAAGAAGGTCAAAAAGAAAGAACTTCGCAAACTCTTAGGGATGCGAGGAGGAAAATGGAGTTTAGCTTATAAAGAAATGTTTGGAGGGGGTTATCGACTTAAGGGTAGGGTGGGTGGATATGCATAAAGGAAAAGTACCATCACGTGGTTGAGTTGAAACTTGGAAGCTTCCTTGTTTTTCAATATTTTGGTTGGGAGATTCCTTCTTTATATCTTGAGTAATACAAGAAAAGACTAAGTCTAAGGTGCTGTTTGTTTTTTAATATGTCTGAATCTGAAATGACTCAACTGAATTAGCTTAATCTGAATTCACTGAATTGTTTTAACAATTAGATGTTTGTTTTGCACGAATTGCGGGAGGCAAAACTCAAAGGAATAAAAACATACAAATTGAGTACTGACTCCGACCGTTTCCTGGTTGGGCCGATTGATTAGACCAACGACCGGAAAAGGGCAGGGTGGTCGTAGATCAGAGTAAAAAAAAAGATTAACGAACCAAAAAAGCGTATGCACTAACGCCTATATTATAATATATGGTGCAAGGAGCCTTAATTTAATGAAATATAAAGGGGCGTCCGTTCTTTATAAAAGGCCTTCTAAATGAAATTATTAGGCTATATTAGTAAAGGGCTTTCGCGCCTTTGAGAGTAGTATGATTAGGCGATTAAAAAACTATCAACTAGTCAAATTAAGAAGTAGTTCTTCTTATTATCAAACTACCACTGGAGTTCTAGCTAGCTTTCAAGATGGGAGATTAAGTAGACCATTCGATGTCCCAAGTATAGGAGCTACAATTGGAGCTATTGGTCTTCTAATGCGATTGAAAAGGTTAGAGGGAAATTACCGATAAAGGTAATCTTCTAGACTCTTAATTTATCATTAGTTTATGCATAATGATCCAGGGACCATACTAATGTTAGACATGAGATGGCTGAGATTCCGTTAACGACATTAGTAGACACCACAATACCCAATGCCTAGACCATCTCGGATTTGACATGCTAGACGCGTCCTAGACGCGCCCTAGCACGGAACAATACTTGGGCCATCTCGGACTCTAAGTCCGAGATGCCTAAGTGCACCATGGATTCGTCCTAGACGCGTCATGTGCATAGGACGACATGGGTTGTCTCAGACTCTAAGTCTGAGACGCCCTTGGACGCACCAGATGCATCCTAGACGCATCTGGGCGTTCCAGTCGCATCCTAGGTGTGTTTGGACTCCCGTCCATGGTCTCGGTCTAGGTATACCCAGACGGGTCCAAGACGCGCCTGGGATGTCCGAGATTCTAAAATCTCAGATTCCCAGTCCGCATTAGACTAGGAATCCCGGTCCTACTCGGACTAGGACTGAAGGAGATGCCCTTCGACCAAGGATGCAATCGATCAATTTTTCGGATAGGACAATTGATGAGGAAGATCATCATGTCCGGAAGATTTAGGTATCGTAGTGTTTAGCTAGAAACCAACTACGATCGTCGAATTACGAAGTAATTTGCGACTAACTTCGTCCGGATCCTACAACGACTTACACAAAGAGTGCCAATTTGATCGTAGGGTATGACTAGAGATATGAGACAAATAATCACGGGAGAGTCCCATAAATATGTCTCATAGGCCTAAAAGAAGTTTAGGCAAAGATAGTACAAAAGAGGACTTTTTAGGGTAGAATTGGGTTGAAAATTGGAGGGACGGTTACCCTAATAGGGAAGGTAATATCTGCCAATGTTGGCCTGGTTTGGACGTCCCCTCATCAAGGAATTGAGAAAATAAAAATTAGTATGTATTTTCGACTATTTCCTTAATCTTATCCAAAAGGGTCTTTCAGGAAACCAAATTTGAGTTAGATTCTTCTTAGGGTTCTATATAATGACCCTTAGGGAAGTGAATAAGGTGTGAAATTTCTCTAAGAGCTTTCTTACTCTACAACATCAAGTAGAGAAGAGAAAGTGAGCTAATTCTCAACTATCTATCTAGCTAAAAAAAAAGGTGTTCTTCATCCAACCACCATTGGTGTTCTAGCTGGAAATAAGGTGGGAGATCAAGTTGATTGCTCGGTGTCCCAGGTAGAGGAGCTACAATTGGAGCTCTTGATTTTCCCAAAAGCGATTAGAAAGGTTCGAGGGAAAACTAGCGATTAAGTTAATCATCAAACTAATTTTACTTAGTTATTATTATTGGCTTATGCATGTGATCCCGGGATACTAATGTTAGGCATATGATGTCTGAGATTCCGCTTAGAATATTAGTAGAAAACAAAACCCAACAGGGAATTCCCATTCCCGTATATCCCGGGTCTCGGGATGCTTTTCAGAGACCTGTTGGACCGGTCCGAATACGTCATAAACTTGTTCTGGCCGGCCCGGCCAGTGAGTTTCTAAAAAACTTAAAAACCGTAACCTACCTAGACCTTCTTCCTTCTCTTTTCCACTGTTCCAGCTACTGTTTTGATGAAATTCATCATAAAAAAACTTAATTTTTTTTTGAAAATATAGAATATCAAACTAGTTTTTGAAAATCCATTTTAATAAACTAAGATTTTAATGTTTTGGGTCTTTGAATCCCATTCAAAATCCTAATTTATTAGATCTAAATCATATTTAAACTAATCAAAAACATGTTCGAATCTCTATTCAAACAAATCTATCTATCAATTCCAAGTTTGAATCTAATCCGTTCTAGCCAAAGATAGTTTCATGCAAACGACTTGTGATGTCACTGTAGGGAATTACATGTCTCTAAAACTACCCTAATCATCTAACTAGTGTTGGTAGCGGAATCTCAAACATATAATGCTTAACACTAAGTTATCCAAGATCATATACATGAACTAACAATGAACTAGAAGGAAAGAACAATACCTTTATTCACTTTCCCACGAACTAAATTCCGACCATTCGGAAGATAAAGAGCTTCAAGTGTAGCTCCTCTACTTGAAACACCGAATGTATAACTTGAACTCCCTTCTTTCAGTCAGCTAGGACCTTCTTGAAGGTTGAGATGAAGAACACCTTCTTCTAGACTTGATAGATAGAATGGAAACTTTTTCACTAAAATCCTCTGTCTCAAATAGTTCTATGAAGAAAGTGATTTCCTTCCTGAGAAAATTCCACACATTTTCTAAACTCTAAACAGGTCCTTATATAGGCATTACCTTAGTAGAGTCCTACTCAAATAAGGAATCCTAAAAGTCTCTGAGAAAAGATAAGCATTAGTTAGAGTTTCATCTAACTGGGATCCGAATTAGGGTCAAAACCCTAATTGGGGTTATCCTCTAATGTGGCAGGCCAGACTAGCCCTTAATGGGCATAGTTGTCCGGCCCACATACCTCTTATGGCCGGCCAGGGATCTCCCTTTAAAGGATTTCCCTTGTTGCCTAAAAAGTGGATTTTGCTCTTTTTCGGGCTTCCCTTTCGAGCCTGATTCGTTTCTATCTTTTAAGCACTACTCCCTCCGTCCCATTTTGTTTGTAGTTTTGGGGAATTCAACTTATTAAGGGATGTTATTTATTGTTGACAAATATAAAGACTTTTCCTAAATTACCCTCATTTAATGTAAAGTGTTTCATTAAATACAACATTGGTAGAAGTGTAGAACCAATTAGAACCTTTGAATGATATTCAAACTAAGGGGTACTCTTGGAAGTTTTATCATTTTAATAATTAAATGAATGTTATAAAAGGAAAGTGAACAAACATTTTGGGACATCCATAAAACGAATAACAACCAAACAAAATGGGACGGAGGGAGTATTAGACTGGGTCATATCCATCCATAGCTAGTTCTCATCAGTCTATTCTCACTGTTCTGAAGGAGATGTCCTTCGACCAAGGATGCAATGCGATCAATTTGTCGGATAGGAAAATTGATGAGGAAGATCATCAAGTCTGGTTGATTTAGGGGTCGTAGTGTTCAGCTAGAAACCAACTACGATTGTCGAATTACGAAGTAATTCGCGGCTAACTTCAACCGGATCCTACAACGGGTTACACAATGAGTGTCAATTTGATCAAAGGATATGACTAGAGGGAAGAGATAATAATCATGGGAATGTCCCATAAATATGTCTCATAGGCCTAAAGGAAGTTTAGGCAAAGATAGTACAAAAAGCCCGAAAAAAGGGTTTTGGGCCTAGAGCCAAAAGGAGACTTTTTGTGCTCGGAATAGGCTGAAAATTTAGGGCCGGTTCCTCTAATAATGAACATCATATCTGCCAATTTTTGTTGGGTTTGGACGTCACCTCCTCAAGGAATTGAGAAAATATCTAGTAGTTGCTATTTTCGACAATTTTCTTAATCTTATTCTGAAGGGTCTTTTAGGAAACCAAGTTAGAGGTGGACTCTTATTATGGTTCTATATAAAGACTCCTAGGGCAGAGGTGTGGAATTTCTCTGCTCATAGCTTTCTTACTCTACCACATCAAGTAGAGAAGAGAAAGTGAGCTAATTCTCAACTATCTATCTAGTCAAAGAAGAAGTAGTTCTTTATCCAACTACCATTGGTGTTCTAGCTAACAACAAGGTGGGAGATCAATTTGATTGCTCGGTGTCCCAAGTAGAGGAGCTACGATTGGAGCTCTTGATCTTCTCAAAAGCGATTGGAAATGTTCGAAGGAAAAACTAGCGATTAAGGTAATTATCAAACTAGTTTTACTTAGTTATCATTATTAGCTTATGCCTGTGATCCTGGGGATACTAATGTTAGACATATGATGCCTGAGATTCTGCTAACAACATTAGTAGACGGTAAAACCCAACATGTTCAAGTTACCATTCTTATGTGTTACCCGTTGTAGGATCTGGTCTATGTTAGCCGCGGATAACCAAAGTGATCCGACAATCGTAAGCGGCTTCTAGCTAAGCATTACGACTCCTAATTAAACCGGATTGATTGATCTTCCAAATAACCTCATCATTATTCTATGAGCCAACTCGTGTGCATTGCCATCTTGGTCGGAGGACATTCGTTCGGAAGGATATACCTTTAGACCTTAAGGATATATATCCTTCAATTAGAGGGGCCACCGAGGTAGAGAAATTGCAGCGACCAAGAACTACTCGTTGGGGTTCTCATTTAACTTCAGTTAAGAGCTGGATCAAAATATTTGGTGGAACGTGCAAAGTTATAAGAGAAATTATGGAGACCACGACAAATATAGCTTTGCGTGGAGAATCTAAGGGTCTTTACATTTCAATGACATCATTTGAATTTATTTTCATAATGCACTCGATGAGTAGAGTTATGGAAGTCACTGATATGCTTTGTCAAGCCCTTCAAAGTAAATCTCAAGATATTGTTAATGTTGTGAACCTAGTTACAATTACAAAGTCACTTGTTCAGAAATTGAGAGAAGATGTATGGGATACTTTTATCGAAAATGTTGAATTGTTTTGCAAGAAACATGACATTATAGTATCTGATATGAATGCTCGGTATCTTATAGGTGAAGGAAATGTCCTTCCACCAAAGATGCAATGTGAACAATTTGTTGGATAGGAAAATTGATGAAGAAAATCATCAAGTCCGGACGACTTAGGGGTCGTAGTGTTTAGCTAGAAATCAACTATGATCGTCGAGTTACTAAGTGATTCGCGGCTAACTTCGACCGGATCCAACATCGGGTTACACCAAAGAATGTTTATTTGATCGGATGATATGATTAGTGGGATGAGATATATGATGTTGGGTATGACCCATAAATATGTCGCATATGCCTAAAAGAAGTTTATGCAAAGATAGTTCAAAATTTTTTTCAAAGTTGATTATTGAAAAGAGTTACAATAGATTCAATTTTGATTAATTTCGGTATTGAAAAGTATTTTCAAAAGATAGTTATGTCTAAAAGTGTTTTAGGCTTCAATTAGATTATTTTGAATGTGATTTAAAGTTATTCATGTGCATATTAATTAATACAACCAGTCCACTAGATAGTTAAGTGGAGAGGAAGAGAGTGAGAAACCTGGTTTTTCTTTGTGCTCTGTTAATTGTTTTCGTAAACTTTAATTTCTAATTAAGGCAACCAATTAGGGGCACAATATCGTTGCCACGCGTTTTATAATTGATATTTTAAAATCTCCGATGTGGTATTGTAGTGGCTAGTCACTAAAATTATCTTCGTAAAATCGTCATCTTAAAATAATTGATATTTTAAAAGGTTACATTTGGAAGTTTAAGTCAAATTCAAAGTTTAATGTATTTTTTTTCAACAAAAAAAAAAATTCAAATTCAAACTTGACATAAGAACTTGGCATACAGTATTGGTTTAGTGGGAATTGCAACCTATATCTAAGATGAAAAGCCAACAAAAATTAGAAATTTTAAGAAGAAATTTAACATAAAAAAACATACATCAAACAAACACCATTTTTGACACCACATAACAACCCACCCCATTAATTTATTGTCGAAACTAAAACAGAACCAAACACAGATACATATGCAATTAAAATAAACACTCACACGAGACACGAGTAGCACACTTAGACCTTACTTCTAGACTGAACGATACATACATTAGTAATAAACCTACGACGTAACACGAAACACATACTTCGGCAGGGGGGGTTGAATCTCTTCATCACACTAAGGATGCCCAGATGGACAACATTTTTCTATCAGTTTGGAGCAGCACATTATGTTACCCTGGGTGATCTTGTTGAAAAATAATGTCTTTAGGATGAGAACTTTATCTTTGAAATGTATGCTTTTATTACTCAAAGATAATTACAAACACTTTGCTTTATATGTTTATGACTCACAACTCAAACACTCTTTTAACTACACTTGCAGCGATCTTTATATACTCTCACTTATACACAACCTCTCAAGTTGCTTGATCTTGTGATGATCAAATGAGAAGGGTTACATGGCTATTTATACTAGTGCTAGGATATATCTAGAGTATGTAAGAAACTTTCTAGAAGCTTCCCTAGAAAGATGTAGTTTTTGAAATAGGTTTCTGGTAACACTAATAAGAGAATAGTCTAGATACTAGATATTTTATAGTTAAACATAATCCTAGAGAAAGAATTCTCTAGAAAGAACCTTCTAAAACATGAAGGAGAGTTTGATGGTGATACTTTTAACACTCCCCCTCAACATCAACTCTCATGGCTTTGCTCGAGTCTTGAAGTCATATCTAGCTTCTTTCGAAAATCGCCAAGCTTTGCAACACCTAGTGTTTTCGTGAATATATCTGCTACCTGGTTCTCTGTATTGATTGATCTCATCTCTATCTCACCTTGAAGTACCTTTTCTCTAATAAAGTGATAGTGTACCTCCACATGTTTGGTTCTTGCATGGAACACTGAATTTTCAGCTAGGCGTACCGCTGACTGATTATCACAGTATAATGTCACTGCAGAACCTGTAGTCTGATGTAAATCTCTCATTAGCTGCATAAGCCACGTGCTTTCTTGAGCTGCCATAGTTGTTGTGTTGGGTTATGGTGGTGTCTACTAATGTCGTAAAAGCGAAATCTCAGACGTCTAATGACTTGACATTAGTACTCCCAAGATAAACATGCATAAACTAGCAATTAGGCTAAATAGGAGATAGTAGATTACCTTAATCGATATTTCCCTCGAACTAGTAGAATAGATTAAAGAAGACCAAGAACTTCAAACGTCGCTCCTCTACTTGGGGACACCGAACTGTGTATTTAACCTCTCTCCTTGAAAGCTTCCTAGAACTCCAATGGTGGTTTGATAATAAGAAGACCTTCTTCTTGCTTGACTAGAAGATAGCTTGAGAATTAGCTCACTTTCTCTTCTCTACTTGATGTGGTAGAGCAAGAAAACTTAAGGAGAAATTGCACACCTTATTCTCTTCCCTAAGAGTGTTTATATAGAACCCTAATAAGAGTCCAACTCCTTTTAGGCTTCATACCCTTTAGAATAAGATTTAGGAAAATTGTCGAAAATAGCAACTTTTGGTATTTTCTCAATTCCCTAAGAAGGGGGCGTCTAAACACCACGAAAATCAGTCTGGGCTCAAAACCCTTATTTCGGGCGTTTTTGCTATCTTTTGTCCAAATTCTATTTAGGCCTATGAGATATGTTTATGGGACATTCCCATTGTTATATCACACTCCCATTAGTCATATCATCTAATCAAATACCCATTCTTATGTGTAACCTGATGTAGGATCCGATCGAAGTTAGCCGCGAATTACTTCGTAATTCGACAATCGTAGTTGGTTTCTAGCATAAATTCTACGACCCCTAAATCAATCAGACTTGATGATCTTCTTCATCAATTGTCTTAGCCGACGAATTGCTCGCATTGCAATCTTGGTCGAAGGACATCTCCTTCAACTCCTTCATGCTGCTCTATATTCTGCCTCTGTGGTCGATAGAGATACCGTAGGTTGTCTTTTGCTGCACCAAGATATGGCTCCTGAACCAAGGCTAAATGTTTATCGGGTAGTTGAACGTCGTGTGTCGTGATCTCTTGCATAATCTGCATCGCAATAGCCAACTACTTTACAAGCTTCACCTTTCTTGTATAAAATGTCAAAGTCAACAGTACCTTTACATATCTCAGAATTCTTTTCGCTGCTTCTAAGTGAGTCTTCTTTGGGTCATGCATATACCGACTTGAGACTCCGACGGAAAATTCTATATCAGGTCGTGTCAGTGTCAGGTAGATTAAACTTCCTACCAATTGTCGGTACATTGTCGTGTCATTGGGATCTTTGTCTTCTTTCGCACATAACTTAGTATTAGGCTCCATTGGTGTCGAGATAGGCTTGCAATCTTGCATTCCATACTTTTCTAACAGATCTTTGGCATACTTGTATTGACAAACAAATATGCCATTGTTAGTTCGATCTACCTCAAGCCCAAGAAAGTGTTTCATTTCTCCAAGCTCCTTCATCTGAAATCTTACTGACAAGTTTTCTCTTGTTTGATGGATCTTTTCTTTTGTCGTCTCCTGTGATGATTAAATCATCTACATAGACTAGTATAATTGTTAGTCTTCCTTCTCGTACTTTTATGAACAAGCTTGAATCAACATGTGTAACAACATATCCACTTTGAACTCAGAACTCTGCTACTTTTCCACACCAAGCTCTCGGGGCTTGTTTCAATCCATATAATGCCTTCTTCAGTTTGCAAACATAAGCTGGTTGGGCTTTGCTCTCAAATCCCTTTGGTTGCTCCATGTATATCTCGTTGTCTAATTCTCCGTGAAGGAAGGCATTTTTGACATCCATCTGTCACATCTTCCATGACTTACTTGCTGCTAGTGCTATTAGGACTCTTATGGTTGTTATCTTAGAAACTAGACTAAACGTCTCTTCATAGTCTAGCCCGTATTGTTGTGAGAATCCCGAGCTACTAGTCGAGCTTTATATTATCAATAGATCCATCAGGATGAGTTTATACCTTATAAACCCATTTGCAAGAGATTGGCTTCACATCCTTTGGCTTAGGCACCAACTCCCAGGTCTGATTTTGCTTTAGTGCATAAATCTCTTCTTCCATTGTTTTCTGCCACTCGACCCTTTGTGAAGCTTCCTCATAACACGTGGGTTCTACGTCTTCGGCTAAATTTGCATTATGATACTTTGAGTTTGGCTTTGTTTTCCTAGTTGATCTTCTAAGTGTTGTCTCTGCCTCTTTATCTTGTTGATTTATTCGGCTTTATTAAAGCGATCAACTTTTTTTAAGAATATACAATCAACAAATAGGACAATTGTACTACTGGTGATACAGAAGATTTTGAAAGTGTTTTTAACACTTCAACTAAGATTAAGAAATGTATAGGAAACTTACAAATGATAGGAGTTTTCGGTTGGAATAGTAGATATCGTTGATGGATGATTATTGCGAGGTGCATTTTAGCCTCATATTAGCGGTACTATATAGTTATACTCCATTAACATTATATCTGCACTCGGTTTTACACGTAGTTATCATATGTTTTAAGTCGGAGAAGACTTGTTAGAGAATATTTTCTTAATCAATCCCGTGATTTTGATGTAGGTTGAGTTTAATTCCGGACCTTCATATTTTCAAACATGATGAGTTTCTTGTGTGAGTATCCCTCAAAAATCATATGGTTGTTATATTATGAGTTTGAGTTGTTATTTTATGAGTTTGAGTATCCCATTTCGTTGGTATATGTTTGTATGTGTGTGTGATTAAACTTTATTCAAAAGAAGAGAGATGCTAGAATCACAAAAGATTTTGACAAAAAAAGTTCCCAGCTGATGTGGCGGTTGAGATTTTCATCTCTCAACGGCCTAGATTTAGTCAAAGTTTGAAACCACACCCGCCACATCAGCTGGGAACCTTTTTTTGTCAAAATCTTTTGTAACTTTATCATTTCCCTAAAAAGAAATAACAAGGAGACATGGAATAGTAATAGTAATAGAAGATCAAAAATGAAGACAAACATCATAGATTCATAAACACCCCTGCCCCATTGACAGAACAACTAAAGACACACATACACAAAACTAAACATACCAATAACTACCAACACATGAAAACACATCCAAATATAAAATTGACTACTAAGACCACAAAACACGTTATTCTTTAACGCACCAGACGGGATGTTTGGTACATTGTCCCCGACATCAAGTAAAGGCCAGCAACTAGCTTTATGTGGTCAACAATGGGGATTAGATCCCTAAACTTTTCTTTCTCCAACTTCGAGCACCAATAACATAGTAAATATCAAAGCAAATAAAAAATAACCAACCATTTCTCCATAATTTAATTTGAGTTGTTTAAAGAAGATAGATGGTACCAACCCAAATTAAACTAGGGAGAAATGGTTGATTATTTTGTTTTTGCTTATGATATTTGCTATGTTACTGGTGCTCGAAGTTGGAACAAGAAAGGTTCGGGGATCTGATCTCCATTGTTGTCCACAAAAATCTTGTTACCGACCTTTACCTTGATGTCGGGGTCAACTTACCGAACACTCCGTCTTGTCGGTTGAAGAAAAATGTGTTTTGTGGTTTTAGTAGTCAATTCCAGGTTTGAATGTGCATGTGTTGGGATACAAAGACAAATGAAGTAATGAAGCTGTGAGGGAAGAGGTTTATAGCAAATGAAGAGCCAATAGTGATGAGGAAGTAACAAGAGAATTATATGCGATCATTGTTTCCAGCATGAGATAACTGATCTTGATAAGATCATCAGAATGATTAAAGCATTCCCAAAAACCATAAAAAAACCTGAGAAAATTAATCAAAAAACTCCTGGGAATTGGCAACCGCCACCAGTACCTTTCATTAAAATAAATGTTGATGCATCTTTCATTAATGTAATATCCAATTCGGGAATTAGCTTAATTGCACATAATGCAGAAGCAAAATTCATTGCAGCTAAAGTGAAATCCGCGAGGGGAAGAAATAGTGAAAAATGTGAAGCAATAGCCATCTTAGATGGTCTAGTTTGGGCGAAAGAACAGAACCACAAATCAATTATCATTGAAAGCGACAACTTGAATCTCATCAAGCACATTCACGACAAAAGACACTTTGTTCACTGGCAATCGCTGATCCATATCCAAGGAATTCGAGAAATCAGAAGAGAATTTGATATAGTTCACTTCAAATACATCATTAGAAGGCTTAACTCGCACGCAAACATGTTGGCAAAATGAGCAAGAAAGAAGAATATAAGCAAAATATGGCATAATGTTCCTTGTATTTTAGTTCATAAATATTGTAATAACGTTTATTCCACTTATGTCAGTAAAGTTCAACAAAAAAAACAAGAGAATTATATATATAAAAAGGTTGATAGGATAGATAAATAGTTCCACATGTACTAGAACCAATTAATTTGGTTCCAGATGTATTAGAACCAATTAATTCGGTTCCGGATGTACTTGTATTAAGCTGGTTCTAGATGTATTGGATAATAGTTCTAATGTACTAGAAGTCTAGAACTAGTTTATTGTTCCATACAGTTCCATGTGATGATGTACCTGATTTCTAATTTTATACAAGTTTCCTTTTTCCCTGTCATAACTAATTTGATGCTATATATTATGTGAGCCTAAGTTAGGCACATGTCATCTCATCAAAAAAAAAAAAAAAAAGTTAGGCACATGTCATTGTGTACCAAATATGAGAGATTCCCATAATTGATATTTGAAGGTTGTGGTTATCCCACTTTATAGCTCTTCACCCTAGCTACAAAAATTTATAGCTCTTTGGCCTTGCTATAATCATGATCTGGTTAGATTGAAGACTTGCTTGAAACCTATAGGCCTTTTGCCCTCAGAAAATTCTTTTTGCTAAGATATTATGTAAGGTCTTTTTTGAATAATAAATTATACAAAAAGTTTCACCGTAGATAATTTGTTACGGAAAATGACGCTATGCCCTGCACGAATCTGGCGGAATGATGTGTCGGGCTATGATCTAGAGAGAGAAAG
>BEHA01003458.1:71837-157113 GCA_002897215.1 Eschscholzia californica subsp. californica
CTAACACATTGTATGTTCTTATTTTGCAAATAACTCTACTATTGAGTATATCACTAGTTCACTACCCTCAAATATTGACATTAGAAAATCTTTAATGTCAAAGAATGCACAGCTTGTTTTTGTCTAATAATCATTTCTATTTACAAAAATAGCTAGCACCGATTTGGATAAACGGAAGAGGGGACTTGTAATGAACCAACATAAATTGTCATATCAACACATGCCCATTAAGTGTGATTCCTACAATAAATCTTTGGGAAAACAAAAGATACGGCTTTGATTCCTAACCCCATTTTAACCACTTAAAAACAAATAAAAGAGAAGTGCATATTCAACTATGTAATTTTCTTTCATCAAAAAAAAAAAAATATTTAGCTGTCAAAATTTATTTGGAAAATCCTCAGTGCTTTGGTAATTACATATAGTTTCACCACAAAGAGAATGTTAGTGATAGGGCTTCTGTAACATCTTTTAGATGACTGGCAGTCTGTCACTACATGTTGTACCGAGATGATACCATATTCTTTTATGGATAACTTGTATAGTAACTGTTAAAGTGTTATACGTAACTGTTAAAGTGTTATACTTGAGAGTTGTTTTGAAAGTAAAAGGAAAATAATAGATCGACTTTAGGGCAAAATGCATTGGGTAGACCATTCACTTCATTTGAGATTTTCGACACTATTAAGTGCATATTTAGTTGTCATAAGCACACCATTTATATTTTAGTTAGAATAACCTTTTATTAAGAAACTGTCTTCAATCAATCTAAAATAAAATATTAAGGCGATTCGTTCTGGTTCTTAAATAATGTCATTGCAAGGTCTCTTAAGAAGAAACGACTTTAATTGTTACTGATGTGTTGGTTTGGTATAGTTACATGAGGTTCAATATCTCCTCGTACCGAAACGGTTTTTGAATTGAAAATTGAGGCCTACCACAGGCTGAATAGTGATGTGAGCGACCCCAACTGGTCACGCTATGGAGAGAGATAAATGGTCTGACCAATTGGAGCCTGTAACATCACCATTCCATCTGTGGTGGCCTTAATTTTCGGGCCATAAAGCATGACTCTTTCTTGTATTCGTGTATAGATCATTCAAGTGTTATTTCCATGAAAAGCTTATTAGTATGAAACGTGATAAATTGTCATTCCCCATCAGGAGCTCTTTTGCAAGTGACAGCAATCTCAGCGAAGTTTGTCATAAAATGAAAAGGACTATCTTTCCAAATAATCCTTATGACTTTGCTTTATTATAAATGGGTTTTTCGATTTCTTAAGTGTTAAATAATCTTTTTTCGTCTATTTAGTTGTTTTGATGAAGATTGTCTTCTGGTTCGCTAACACATATATGTAGCAGCAAAAAGGGTTTGAATTTTCATAATTATCTCTTTCTGACAGTTTTGACTTCCAAAATCTTGATTTTTATGTTTTGTTTGTTTCCATCTATGTACATAGGTATTATCATGTGAACGAAACATTATTAATTGGGTTATGTCGGGTAAATATTAAGGGGTCGAGTTTAACCGGGATGCCTGGTAGCACTTCAAAACGCGAGTTAGACCTGTTTATTTCGCTTCATTGGGTTGGTCGGGCTGAACTCGGGTTTCAGGGACCAGTGGGCTCTACGGACTCGAGTGTCCATGCCGACTTTCAGGTTGTTAGACTTTTTCCTCAGACCTGCCGAAATCCTGACACCCCAAGGCCCATTTGATTGTTTTAGTAAGAGACCATCAATGGTTGTTTTAGACCTTGCTCGTCAAATTGCGGTGTGCAGTTTTGGAGCCTATCCTTTCTGTAGTTTATACTATTGAAACCTAATAGTTGGTATTGTTATTTTTGAGTGCAGGAAGGGAGGAGGAAAGAGATGAAGTAACATTCTGGGAGAAGATTATCCTCAAAGTAGTCTTGATTGGGAGTTTTCTTTAACCACTATTTCTTTTATTCATGTTTGTTAGTTTTTAGAGAGAGAGAAACAGAAACAAATTGAATGAATCAACAAAAACTCTTCATTCAGAGAGAGAGAGAGGAAGTACAAAACCTTGGTCACCAGCATTCTTGCCGGTTATCGGAGGTAAGGGAACCCTGACCCAATCGCAGGGAATTATTTTCAACTCTTCGTGAGGTTAGAGATTTGCTCAATCAAAAAACTCCTTTTGAGGATTGAAGGATAGTAACTTTAACAAGATTAGATAGTTGATCATTATGAAGTTTAAGAGAACCAGAGAGATTAGAGAGAAAACGAGATAGAGGGGAGGGAGATCGAGTGAGAAAGAAGAGATAGAGATAGAGTGAAATATTCTGTGTATTCAAATGAAGTATGGTTTGTTGTTTCCCTGGTTTTCTCTTTTCAGAGAATAGTTCTTAATCTTTCTGTTTTTAACAAAACAGAGTACACCCACTTTTGTTTGTCTTTCTATCTCTTAAATCAGAGAAAGAGTTATCTTCTAACAATTAAGATAACAACAGTGATTATAAAAAAAGAAAAAGAAAAATCAAATGTAAAATATCCGAGTCGAGGATACCTCTGTCCTTAAGACAATTTACACCCTGTATATCAGTACCAACAGTAATGGTGTATGTCTCCCAGGATAAAACGGATTACCTATCAAAGTAAAGATGGTACCTCTTAGTTATGATAGTCTGACGAACTTTGTAAGTAATATGAACTTCTGAACAACGATCCTTAAACTCTAATGCTTGAAAATGAATGCTCAGAAATGCAAAAAACTAATGATTTGTTTCCTGAATTCTCATGGTATTTATAGGGGTATTGACACCACTTCGTATGGGTGCTTATAGATGAATGGATGCTTCCCAACAGTCATATTTGATCGTAAAACCCAAGGCTCCAAACGCTCCTCGCGACGATGCGTACGTGCAAAGTGCAAAGTGCAAAGTGCGGGCGCCTCTAAAGCGCCCAATGCGCCCTAAACGCCCATTCGCCCACGCCGCGCGTGCGTGATGCGTGGTTTGCGTGGTGCAAACCACGCCAACCATCCCATCATCCCAACCAATCTATTATTAGTAACATAAGGAAAAGTCTATATAAGGAAGTAGAACTTTCCTTATTTTTCCAATACGGTACTAATAATAAAACTACACGTTGTAGTTATCCCTATATTTTTTCGAAGTAAATCAATGATAACTTATTCATTTGAAATCGGATTCTGACAAACTTTATGTCTAAATTCAAAAGTTCGACGAGACGAATCCACTGGTCCATCCTGATCTTGATTTGGACAACGTTTGGTTGCCCAAATTGACAAATAACAGATCCGGTTTCTACATGGTTACATGTATATATAGGTATGTATGAGATAAGCAACAATATAAGATTACAAGGGGATCAAATCTAATTAGTTGTTGACTAAGTCTATTATTATATGTGCATGGGATGCATGGATGTGGACCGATGGTGGAGGTGCACGGTGGGTCTTGGGCTGGATCCATGAGTGATCCGTAATACTCCCCCTCAAGTTGGAGCAGATGGAGAGAGAATTCCCAACTTGCTAATAATGCTTCGAAACGCTTCGGCACCTAATGGTTTGGTGAAGATGTCACCTAGTTGTTCCGTTGTTGGTGTGAAGCGAGTGGCAATGAGTTTAGACTTTATTTTCTCACGAACAAGGTGACAGTCGATCTCTATATGTTTGGTACGCTCATGAAACACCGGATTTTCAGCAATGTGTAAAGCAGCTCGATTATCACAGTAGACAGACATAGGATCGGAATGATCAGTACCGAGATCGTGAAGAAGATACTTCAACCATTGAAGCTCACATGTAAGTGAAGCCAATGCTCAATATTCAGCTTCAGCCGAAGAACGAGCAATGGTAGATTGTTTCTTTGATTTCCAAGAAAGCGGACTAGATCCTATCATAGTAATATAACCAGTGGTGGATCGACGTGAAGAGGGGCATCCCGCCCAATCTGAATCACTATAGCCCGAAATGTGAAGTGGGCTAGAAGAGGATAAGAAAATACCGTGACCAAGAGAACCTTTTAGATATCGGAGTACTCTATGAGCGGCATCAAGATGAGTGGAACGTGGGGATTGCATAAATTGGCTTAAGTTGTTGACGGCGTAAGTGATGTTAGGTCTTGTTACTGTAAGATAAATGAGCCGACCTATAAGTCGTCGGAAGGCGGAAGGATCGTCAAGAGGAGTACCGTCCTCATGATTAAGTCGTGACTTCTGTTCCATAGGAAAAGAGGAAGGACGAGAAGCTGTAAGGCCAGAATCTTCGAGTATGTCTAAAGTATAACAACGTTGGCATAAAAAAAATCTCTTTAGAAGAACGAGAGACTTCTATTCCTATAAAATATTATAATCGTCCAAGGTCTTTCAAGGAGAATGTTGTATCAAGAAAATCTTTTAATTTAGAGATTGCAATGTCGTCTGAACCAGTAATAATGATGTCGTCAACGTAGACGAGTACGTAAAGAGAAGATGAACCTCTAGTGTAAGTAAAAAGAGAGTAATCAACAAAAGACTGAACAAAACCACGAGAAAGTAAGACATATGAGAATTTTGAGAACCATTGACGGGAAGCATGTTTGAGTCCGTACAATAATTTGTGAAGTTTACAGACACGTGTCTCCCCCTTAGTAGAAAAACTAGGTGGAGGTTTCATAAATACCTCCTCATCAAGGTCACCTTGCAGGAATGCGTTATTGACATCAAGTTGATGTAAAGTCCATCCTTTAATCGCTGCAATAGACAGAAGCATGCGAACTGTAACAAGTTTTGCCATTGGAGCGAAAGTATCAGTGTAATCCAAGCCCTCAATTTGAGTGTAGCCTTTAGCTACGAGCCGAGCTTTATATCGCTCAATGGAGCCATCTGATCGATGTTTGATTTTATAAACCCATTTACAACCAATGGGATGTTTACCTAGAGGTAAGTCTACAAGTCACCACGTTTGATTAGATTCCAAAGCAGCAATTTCTTTAGCCATGACATCTTTCCAATGAGAGGAAGTCATAGCTTCCGTGAAATTGCGTGGTTCGGTGTTAGCTAAGACAGATGTAAGAAACACCCGATGAGTAGGTGAAAAAGAGTCAAATGAGATGAAATTGGTGAGAGGAAAAGAGATCTCGTTGTCGGAAGAAAGGGAAGATTTTTGTAAAGCCGAACAAACGTAATCACCTAAATGCGAGGGTAGGCGACGAGGACGTTGAGAACGACGAGCTAGAGTAATAAGATCAATGTCCTGTGATGATGTGGATCGGTCACAAACATCAGCCAGTGTAGTACCGAGGTCTGCATGGGGTGCCTGTACAGAGGTATAGAGTCAGGCCGAGAAGAATCCAAGGAAGAATGAGCTGGTGTGCCCATAACAGTGGGTAACGATCGGGCTTCCAGGAGATTGGGAGCGGATTCCAGAGGAGGGGTGCCTGTAGAAGGCAGGCCTGAACCTAGAGATGACAAACCAGAACCTGAAGACATCAAGGTTGGCCGAGACATGGTGAACGTGCCATCGTCCGGGATGGAAACGAAAGGACGGGAATCAATGGGCGAAGGGGCGAATCTTGAATGTGTCGCATCGGAAATGTTGTTTCATGAAATACAACATCTCGCGATATGATAATTTTCTTAGTTGCAAGACAAAGAACTTTGTAACCTTTCTGTCCATGAGGATAACCGAGGAAAACACCCGAAATGGCTCGAAGATCTAATTTGGTTTTAGGGTGAGAATTATGAGCGAAGCATGAGCACCCAAAAACACGAAAGTGAGAAAAGGAAGGAGGAGAACCGAGTAGCTTCTCGTGTAGAGACTCACCATTCAAAATGGGAGTAGGTAATTTATTAATGATGTATACGGCTGTTAAGACACATTCTCCCCAAAATGAAAGTGGGAGATTGGCTTGAAGACGAATTGATCTTGCTACTTCCAATATATGGCGATGTTTGCGTTCTACTGCCCCGTTTTGTTGTGGGGTGTAAGGGCGAGAACGTTGGTGAATAATGCCATTGTCATTTAACCATTTTTGGACATCTTGATTCAAAAATTCAGAGCCGTTGTCGGAGCGGAAGGTTTGTATTTGAGGAAAAGCAATGTTTCCCTTACCGAAATTCATATTTGATAATTTTGTGTTAAATTGTGTCTTAACATAGTTTGAGAAGTTTGATAAGAATAATTTAGTATCCGATTTTCGACCTAGTAGAAACACCCAAGTACATCGAGAAAAATCATCGATGAGGGTTAGAAAGTATCGACATCCCGTAGAAGAGGGAATTGTAAATGGACCCCATAGATCCGCATGAAGTAATTCGAAGGGGAGAGAAGTGCAAGAAGTACTAATCGGAAATTGTAAACTCGTTTGTTTAGACAAAGGACAAACTTCACACGGTGTTTTATTAATTGAATTAATGGAAATACATGAAAAATGACTAGATAAATACTTTAAACGAGAAATACTAGGATGACCTAAACGGAAATGCCATAAATTGGAAATAGAACTACAACTAGAAATTGCCGAAAGTATTCTAGGTTCCGTGCGAAGGAAATAAAGGCCCTCGTTGAGGTCACCAGGTCCAATCTTCTTTCCCGTCGTTGGGTCCTGGAAGACACACGAATGAAAATTAAAAGTTATGTCACAATCAAGTGATTTAGAACTTTGAGATACGGAAATCAAATGAAATTTGAAGGGATATAAAGTACTTCATGTAAAGTAAATGAATTAGAAAACATTACGGAACCAATGTGCAAAACACGAACCCTTGTGTCGTTCGGTAGACGCACATAATAATTCGGGGGTGCCGGTAAATAATTCGTGAAAAGGGAAAGTGAACAGCAAATGTTCTTGGAGGCGCCTGAATCAATAATCCAGGGGGTGTGGTTAGGTAACGTACCTGTGAAGTTTACTGTTGGGTCAGAACCAGTGGGCTGTGGAGGAGCAACGGAGGTGCCTGCAGAAACTGATGGAGGGGCTAGTCGATGCTGGGCCAAGTAATTGCATAAGTTAGCATACTGTTCAGCACTCATTGAAGTTGCTAGGGGCGCCACAGAACCAATCGGTTGGACAGAAGCAGCTAGCGGTGCATTTTGTCGACGAGGCGGGTAACCATGGAGTTTGTAACAACTGGATTGAAGATGTCCATGGGTACGACAATAGTCACAAAATGGCCGGGGTCGTTTAGGGCGTGGGTTTTTTGATTTGTCAAACTTATCCGACCGAGAAGAGTTATTGAAATTCGAACGAGACACGACAAGGGCACCAGCCTCGGGACCAACGGGTGAGTCGCTCATGAGGTGTTGTTGAACCTCTTCCTGTTTTACCAAACTATGGATACGTAGGATAGACGGGAATGGATCCATAAGTAAGATTTGGCTGCGTATTGCCGAAAACCTATCGTGTAAACCTTGGAGAAACTCCATTGCACGATCTTGGTTACATCGCTCTAAAATAGATTTGCCGTGACCACAAATGCACGGTTCAATGGCAGTGAGGGATTGGAGTTCGTCTTGGATAGATTTGAGACGAGTAAAATAGGCTGAGACATCTAAACCATCTTGTTTCAATGACGAGATAGTTCGTTTCAATTTGAAGATTTTTGGAGCGTTTGTTTGATGAAAACGCTCGTGAAGGTTCCACCAAATGTCGGCAGCACTCTCGTCATATAAAATAGACTGACGGATATCTGGATCAACAGAGTTTAGTATCCAACTCGTGACGAGATCATTACAACGATCCCAAGAATGTAATTCATTGGGATCGGTTGGTCGAGCAATTGAACCATTGACGAAAGCAAACTTATCCTTAGCTCGAAGGGCCATTTTCATGGCACGAGACCAAGCAGGATAGTTGTCACCCGACAAGAGGGGTGCGATCAAAATCGTGGTGGGAGAATCGGAATGGTGTATATCAAATGATTGAGAATCGAGAGAGGGATTAGTACCCGAGATTTCAGTTGAGGAAGTCATGATGATCGAGAAAAAAAAAACTAAGATTGCTCTAATACCATATGAAGTTTAAGAGAACCAGAGAGATTAGAGCAAAAACGAGATAGAGGGGAGGGAGATCGAGTGAGAAAGAAGAGATAGAGATAGAGTGAAATATTCTTTGTGTATTCAAATGAAGTATGGTTACATGTATATATAGGTATGTATGAGATAAGCAACAATAAAGATTACAAGGGAATCAAATCTAATTAGTTGTTGACTAAGTCTATTATCATATGTGCATGGGATGCATGGATGTGGACCGGTGGTGGAGGTGCACGGTGGGTCTTGAGCTGGATCCATGAGTGATCCGTAATAATCATATCGACTAGTAAGCATTCAACTATTTGTGAAGATCCGAACATCAGAAATCTTCAACTAAGGCTGCCTTCTCTTCTTACTCCTAGTTCTACTCAGAGTTTATCTAGTTCTTCCAAGCATGTATTCTTGTTAATCCTTCTATCTATAAGTCTTTCTTTTAATTTTTATTCCTGTAAATTCAATAACATAGCTCTTCTTAGCTAATCGCTGGTGAGTGCTAGCTCCGGCTGTAGTCCGACGACAATGAATCACAGGGACAAGTGGCGCAAGAATAATATGAAATGGAAGAGACACGTGGACAAAGCTTCACCCACTACCTATATTACGTCATCTTTAAGTAGTAGTTCTTGGGGAATCGGGCTTCATCATGACTTGATCCTAGAGGATCAAAACTTCAGAAATATGCTCTTCGAGATTTTGAAACAGGGGGTTACCATAGTGGTTTCATTGAGAACATAAACAACCCACACACATTCCTCACCAACTTTTGCACAAAACTCAATAGACGACATGTTGCAAAACAATTGTGGATTGCATGCAACTCTGTTTTAACTAGCCAAGCTACCTTCATTAATCCTCACGCTAACCCAGTTATGGACCCAAACGTTTCGTCTTCCGCAACTACTCCTAACATCCCATATTCATCCAATCCTAACCCTGTGACTTCTAATCCTCCATTAGAAGTAGCTCCACTTACCTCCATTATGGAAAAACAACTAAATATCCCTAAGAGCAGTGAATCTATAGTATACCTTCCTAAGAGATTAAGCCGAACCATGGACACTCTTAACCTAAACAAGAAGCTCATAGGAAGATTATGCAGTCACCATTTCATTCCCATCTACAAAATCCAGAACCAGTTAAAACGTAAATGGGAAGTCTCATTTCCATACTCCATAGAACCCATTCCTAACTGGCAAAACTACTTCATCTTTACCTTCCAAGTTGAGAAAGAGAGAGATAGAGTTCTTATTAATAAACCCTACATCATATTAGACTATCTTCTTATTCTTCATGCAATGACTGCAGACACAAATCCAGATACTATACCACTCAAGTTTGATATTTCCACTGTCCAGCTCTCACCTATCCCTGCCTGCTTACAGTTTGAAGAGACATTAGGGTTATTGCTAGTCAATTAGGTCATATTCTTAGATTTCATCCTTCCTAATGAACTTCTATTTCAGGTAATAAAATTAAGGTAGATGTTGTTTGGGATGTTTCTCAATCATGTCCCACTGGTACGACAGTTCAGCTTGAAGATGACAAAATTAGGATAGAATATCGTTTCTTCCCTTTTCCTAAATCTACTTGTCTTTACTGTCGTATTATAGATCTCTCTCCTTACCCTTGTCAGAATCCATTAGATCAGGTTCCCACCGCCTGCTGCCACCAGAACTTCTCCTCTTCCCATCACTCTAGAATCTTTAGCTTACTCTAACCCGTCAATGACCCATTCCATCCTCCCTAACCCATCAATTAGTCCCAGCGAGAACTATTCCAATAGTGAACACAGGTACTACTCCCATTATTCACACAACTAGAAGTCAGAACTCAAATTTTGCTAGCTCTTCCAGTTGGACCAAGTTTTTTCTCAAGGATAACACTGATAAAGTCGGGTATGTTTCTAGGGGTCCAGGTATTCGGATCCAAGAACCGACAACCCACTTAACCCCACCCAACTTGGAAACCCAAACCCAAAGGAGTAAAGGAAAAGAACCTATGTTCCAAACCGATCCGCTGTCTGAAGCTAATAGGGGAAAAAGGATGTACTTAAGTGATGAGAGTCTTGTTAAAGGTACAATCTTTGATGATACTGAATCTTTTTTAGTGGGTTTATAACAGTTATGGAAGAAACATAAAGATCATACCTCTATTAACCATCTTGAGCCAGAATGGAATTCAAATGTCACCTCTACCATCACCTCTATTGCCATAGACAGACCTTTTGTCTGTGCCCCTTTTTCAGCCAAGGAGATTCCTTTGATTCCCACAACTTTTGAAGATACCAACTTTGATCAAGATAACCAGCCTAAACCTAGAAAGCAAAGAAGTTATAAGCCAAAAATGTCTGCTAAGAACACAAACTCTTCCAATTCAGCTAAGGAAGGTAGTATCAACTCTGCATCATCTGCTCAGGGAAACACAAACATTGCTTCCCAAATTTGGAACTCAACTGTGATTCAAAGTCAGACGGCTACAAATGGGTCAGCTAGCACTGCACCAACCTCTACAGATCAGGTAACTAATAGTTTCATCTCTAGTACTGATATTAGTGATTTCTTATCTTTTCATCTTCTTCTTATAGTGAGCAACTTTGTCTCTTCAAATTTTATCTTCACCATGACATTAAATTATCCTATTTCTATTCTGAGTTGGAACTGTCAGGGTCTTGGGGGTAAAATCACTAGATTTCATCTTGGCAAACTTATTAGACAACACTCTCCGGATTTCCTATTTTTATCTGAAACTAAACAGAAGAATAACTTTGTAAACAAACATTATAAACAAATTCAATTATGAGAATATCATCACAGAACCTCCTACGGGATTGAGTGGAGGGCTAATGGTAGCTTTCAAGAATTCATTCCAAGTCAAAGTTATTCACACCCACAACAACTGGATTCATGTTTCTGTAACAAACCCTAGTGACAATCTTCGACTCTCTATCATTTTCATATATGGCGAACCAAACAACATAAAAAGAAAGGACTTCTGGGAAAATTTTCACAACTATGTTCAACAAGTTAATTTGGAGCATAAACCTCAACTTATCATAGGGGACCTAATATCATATTCCACTCCTTAGATAAAGAAGGGGGAAATAAGATTTCAAAGCTCCAGATTAATTTTGTAACCTCACCTATATTGGATTTAGGTTTCATGAACACTCCTTTCATAGGAAATCCTTTCACCTGGACCAACAATCAACCTTGTACCTCTCTGGTTCAACAACATTTACATAGAGCTATGGTGACACAAGATTGGTTGGATATATATCCTCACACAATATTCACTCATCTTCAGAGATTAGGATCAGATCATAACCCTATTCTCCTTAACACTGTCATGCAATCAAATAAAGGGAAAAAGCCTTTCAGATACAATCCAACATGGTTTGAAGAAATGGAATGCTCAACACTAATAAACAACCATTGGATTTCAAATGACAATAACCATCCATCTGTTAAAGTTCATAACAAATTGATTGGTCTCCAACCTTTACTTTAAGAGTGGGACAGGAACAATTACAATAGTCTCCTGACTCAAATCAACAGATTATCTAATCTGATTGAGCAATGCAATGATAGTTGTCAATATTCAGTCCTTCTTACCCAGCTAAACTCATTGTTAGACAAACAAGAGAAGTTTTGGAAGTTGAAATCTAGGGACAATATCATATCTTTAGGTGACAGAAATACAAAATTCTTTCATGCCTTGGCCTCCTCTAGAGCTAGAAATAACAAAATTAAAGGTTTAAAGAATGAAACGGGTGAATGGGTTGTCAAGAGCAATGAGTTAGAGGATATACTGCTCAGTCACTTCACCAAACTCCTTTCAACCAATTCACCCCCTTCTACTCACCATATTGAAGAGTTATTCCAACCAATCATTAATTCAGAAACAAACTCTTCTCTCACATCCACACCTTCTTATGAGGAGATTGAAATGGTGGTTCATAAGCTTAAAGCAGATAAATCTCCTGGTCCAGATGGATTCTCCCTTTCTTTCTTCCACCAGAATTGGGATCTGGTTTCAAGAGATACTATTCAAATGGTGCAAGACTTTTTCACACATAAAATCATAGCCCCACAGATTAGTCAAACTCATATAGCACTCATACCCAAGTCGAAGAATCCAACTTCTCCATCTGAATTCAGACCTATCAGCTTATGTAACACTACATACAAGATTATTTAAAAAATCCTAGCTAATAGACTGAAAATCCATCTAGACTCTTTCATCAATCCTTGTCAGAGTGCTTTTGTTCCAGGTAGACATGGAACAGACAACATATTACTTGCAACTGAAATTGCTCATTCTATGAAAACACAAAAAGGAAAACAGAAGTATTTAGGGCTAAAATTGGATATGAGCAAAGCTTTTGATAGAGTGGAATGGTCTTTCCTCCTCAACATTCTGAATAGGTTAGGCTTCTCTCAAGATTTTTGCCAATTGATATCCCAATGCATCTCTACTTCTACTTCCTCTGTTCTTCTAAATGGAATTCCAGGTCCTTCTTTCTCTCCTTCTAGAGGTCTTAGACAGGGAGACCCCTTTCCCCATATCTATTTATAATCTGCATGGAAGCCTTAAGTAGAATCCTCCTTCAAGCTCAAACCAGAGGGCAACTACAGGGATTCAAATTACACAAACCTCTCCTTGTATATCTCATCTTCTTTTTGTTGATGACTGCCTTCTTTTCATCAAGATGGATATTCCCTCAGTCCATCACCTTCTGGAACTTCTTAACCAGTTTGGTCTCATCTCTGGACAATTGATAAACTTCCATAAAAGTGGAATTTTCTTCAGCTCAAATGTACATCATAAGCATGGTAAACTAGTGTCTAGGATTCTTAAGGTCCAACCTGTTAAGCATAAAGATCCATACCTGGGAACTAATATTTTCATTGGCAAATCCAAAATTACTCCTTTTCTCCCAATTCTTGATAAACTTCACCAAAAACTCAGTACCTGGAAGAAAAACCTTCTTTCTCAGGCTGGAAGAGGAGAGTTGATTAGGTCTTCTCTTTCAGCTGCCCCAAGATACCAGATGGAAATTTTTAATCTCCCTAACAAGATTAAAAATGACATTATATCTCTCCAAAGAGATTTTTGGTGAGGAAAATAACCAAATTCTAGAAACCTTTATCTGAAAGGTTGGAACTCTATCTGCAAACCAAAAACAATGGGAGGATTGGGATTTCGAAATGTACACTTTGATAATACAGCACTCAGAAGTAAGCTCAATTGGGAAATCAGAACTCATTCTGATAGCACATGGGTCAAGTTCATGGAAACTAAGTATGGTTTCTCAAGCAAATCTCATCTTAGGTGTCCCCCAAACTCTTATTAGGTCTGAAAAAACATTTGTAGGAATCAGGAACAAATTGATCAACATATCATCTGGGATATAGGAGATGGAACTCAGGTCAATATCTGGACTGATTATTGGATACCTGGAATTCAATCTTTAGAACCTATTAACTGCAACATGGGTTATTTTAAAGTTTCTCAGCTCATAAACACTGATCACATCTGGAACCAACAACTTCTTAATATCCCTTTTTCTCCAGATATAATCACTAAAATTCTTTCCATTCCATTATCTTCTGAAAAGGACACCCAAAAATGGAATCTTAGTCAATCAGGTACCTTCTCAGTCTCATCCCTCTACAAACATTTGATCCACACACCAACCATCCCTCCCACAAACAGGACTGATCTCTGGAAATCTTTATGGAAGCTAAGGGTTCACCCTAGAATTCTGCTCTTTCTATGAAAACTTGCTCATAACATTCTACCACTAAGTACCTTGTTAAATACATACATGGACAACATTCAAACTCTATGTCCATTGTGTAAAGAAGCAAGTGAAACTACAATTCACTTAATTCATGAATGTAGAATTACAAAAGCTTTATTTCATCATTTTACTCCCTCTCAACAACAGCTAGCCTCACCACCCACATTTGATGACTGATTTTATAGATTGCAAGCTATTAACTCACAGACTGAACACACTAATTCTCTCACTGTTCTGGAAACAGTCTCAACTTTTCTGTGGGAGTTATGGAAACATAGATGTGAGGTTGTTTTTCAGGGAAAGCAAGTAAATTTGACTTATATTATAGCTTCAATTAGCAGCTTTCTCAATTCTCAAACAGCTTTACTTAGAACTTATCACTTATCAAACATCTTTAGCTTTCAAATGGAATCCACCACCAGAAGGAGTGCTAAAAATTAACTATGATGTATCTTGGGATAAAGAATCTCTTCAATCTTATATTTCTATTGTTATTGCTGATTCAACAGGTTCCAAAATCGCAGAAGAATTAGGACTCTACAGTAGCAGATTAGTAGACGAAGGGGAAGGCAAAGCTTGTTTGCATGGGATCAAATGGGCTAAGGAACATGGTTTCAGAAGCATCATTTTAGAAGGAGATTCTGTTAATGTGTGCAACTTTTTGATTGGAAGAAAGAACTCAGCTCATTGGACATCTAAGCACACTCTCAACTCAATTAGGAAATATGCTTCATATTTTGAAAACTTATCATTTGTATATGTTAATAGAAAGTTCAACAGTAAAGCTCATAATCTTCCTGTGAACTCTAGGAAAACAAAAACTTGTGTTTCAATATGTTTTCCTTCATGTTTGACATCACATTGTAACATCTTGGACTTGTCCATATCTTCTTATCAATAGATGTTATTTTGTCAAAAAAAAAGTGCAGGAAGGCATAGATATTGATGGGCTCTCGGAGTTGATGATGGGAATACTATATCCAGGCTACCCTCTTCCCAACTTGGTTTTTAAAAGTTTTTGTATTTGCACCATGAGTACCACCACCTAGACCATCCTTACGGAATGTAAAAGACGGTTTTTTGGAGGCGGTTTAACAAATTAATTGAGGCGGTTTAAAGCTCCATAGGCGGTTTCTATTGGGTTTCCAAAATTGGAAATTGGATGGTTTCCAATTTTGGATTCAATTGGAGTCGGCTTATAATATATATAAATAGGGGGTTTGAGTACTTTGTAGAACACACAACACACAACAACTCAAGAGCAACTATTCAATAGGGAGCTAGAGAGAGAGCAATTGTGAGAGAAATTTTGTCCATAGTTTTGAGCGGTGTTTATTTCTCGGTCGTCGAAGATCTAGTATAGAAGGTTAATTTCTATACGGTACCAGCTTGGGACGAACTTGCGGGTTGTGCGAGTCGTCTTCATCTATCCTTTAATAAAGTTTTCTTGTTCGCCCGAGGACGTAGGCTTTAAGCCGAACCTCGTTAATTCTGTTTGCATATTTAGTTTTGATTTAGCTTTTCGATTAATTTCATAATCAGATTAATTTCTAGGATAGGTTCGATAGCTTTCGCAATTTTTAGTACTAACAATTGGTATCAGAGCCTTGTTGAGATTGAACGAAGAGAAGATGGGATTGAGAAGTGGTACGATCAAAGCAGGGAAATATGAGATAGAGAAATTCAATGGAAAAACGATTTTTCTAATTGGCGGATGCAGATGAAAAATCTGTTAATCTCGCAGAAATTACACAAGACGTTGACGGGAAAGAAACCAGGAGATATGTTTGGGAAGAGCTAGATCTCGAAGCACGGGCAACCATTATGTTGTGTCTTGAGAGGGACGTGGCGTTTCTAGTAGACGAAGAAACAACGGCAACGATTGTGTGGTTAAAGCTAGAAAGCAATTTTATGACGAAAACTTTAACGAATCGGGTCTACTTAAAATCCAAATTATTCACATGTAGAATGGAAGAGGGTTCTTCTACTAAAGAATATGTGAATAGGTTTGATAGAATTATCTCAGATTTGAAGGATATTGATGTTAAGGTTGAGGATGAGGACCAAGCCCTCATATTATTACTTTCATTACCTAAATTCTGTGAGAACCTTGTTCAAACTTTGATGCTTGTTGGTGATAGTCTAAGCATAGAAGAGGCGAGAAATTTGTTATAGCGGATGACCTTCGTAAGGGTTCTACTAACAGTATGGCGTCGGGTGAAGTAGACAAGGAATAAGCACAAATGTTGTTTGCAATGAGAGGGAGGAGTAATGAAAGAGGAAAGGGAAAGGGCGGGAAATCTAGATCCAAATCTAGAGGCTCTTTCAAGAAAACGTGTTTTAGTTGTGGCGAGCTTGGCCACTTTAAAGCGGCTTGTCCAAAGAAAAAGTTGAAGCAAAAGAACGAAGGCTACAAGGAGAAACAAGAGATGCCAGAGGCGGGATACGTGTCAGAAGACCCTGACGAATATTTCTCGGTGACAGAGGTGTCTGAGAAGATCTCCGATAAGTGGATGCTTGATTTAGGGGCGTCACACCACATGTGTCCAAATAGGAAGTGGTTTACTACCTATAGGTATATAGATGGTGGTACAGTTATAATGGGTAATGATAATACATGTAAAACTGTGGGACTCGGAACAATACGTACCAAGATGCACGATGAAGTGGTGAGAACATTGATACACGTAAGACACATATCCGATTTGCGGAAAAATTTAATTTCTCTAGGTGTGTTAGAGAGGAACGACTCTAAGATAATTATAGAGAATGGCTTCCTAAAAGTAGTTAAGGGTTCTTTGGTGGTGATGAGATGTACTCGTTACGGTAATTTATACAAACTTTTAGGGACAACAATTACGAGAGATGTAGCAGTAGGGATCAGTGGAAGGGATCCAACGGCTTGTACGAGCCTTTGACATATGCGCCTTGGGCATATGTCAGAAAAGGGTCTATCTTTGATGTGCGGGAAAGGTTTATTGAAGGACATGAAGAAGCGTTGCATGGAGTTTTGTGAGCATTGTGTGTTCGGAAAGGCACACAGGGTAACGTTCTCTTCAAGCAAGCACTAGAGCAAAGAGGTATTAGACTACATACATACCGATATTTGGGGACCGACAAAGTTAGCTTCCAAGGGTGGTTTCAGGTATTTTGTTACATTCATTAACGATCATTCGATATTTGTCTGGCTTTATTTTCGGAATCATAAGAATGAGGTATTCAACACGTTCCTGGTGTGGAAAGCAATGGTTGAGAACAAAACTGGTCGAAAGCTGAAGACGTTAAGGTCAGATAATGGGACCGAGTATACGGATGGGGAATTCAAGGAGTTTTGTAATCAAGAAGGCATTGTGAGGCACTGGACAATAGTAAACACACTTCAGCAGAATGGAGTCGCAGAGAGATTAAACCGTACACTACTTGAGAAGGCTAAATGTATGCGCTCCAATTCGGGATTAGGCGTAGAATGGTGGGAAAAATTTGTTGCTACAACTTGTTATATTGTGAACAGGTCTCCACATTCTTCTTTAAATGGAGGCATACCTTACGAGGTGTGGTCAGGTGAATATGCAGATTACGGGAGACTTCGGGTTTTCGCTTGTACGACCTATTACCATGTTAAAGGTAACAAACTTGACAATAGAGCAAAGAAGGAAATTTTCTTAGGATATGTTACAGGAGTCAAGGGTTATCGGCAATGGTGTACGGAAGACAAGAAGTTTGTAATCAGCAGAGATGTGGTGTTTGATGAGTCATGTATTGTAGCTACGGCGAAAGCTACGGTGCCTAGTTGTGGTGATGTTGGGTCTACTAAAGCTCAAGTAGTGGAAGTAGAAGCCGAAGACCAACAGGTTTCTAGGAATCATGATCAGGTGGAGCATCAGGATAGTACTCCGGATGGGGAAATTAATGGACAGGATCATGAGGAGGTTCAAGGAGTAGGTACACAAGTTTTACAACAACAACAACAGCAGGATGTTTCGGTACGCACTTGACCGAAACGGTTATATAAGCCAGTACGGAGGTTAGGGTCAGACAAACCTCTTAGGCATTACGGGCAGAAAAATATGGTTGAATATGCACTCTCGGTGGAAGACGGCGAGTTGGTCACCTTCAAACAAGCTATTATCGCGGAGAAAAGAGAGAGTTGGTTGGTTGCTATGCAAGAAGAGATGGAGTCTCTTCACAAGAACAAGACATGGGCGGTTGTCCTATTGCCCGCAGGTATGTCTGTTATTGGTTGTAAATGGGTGTACAAGAAGAAAGAGGATTCTTCTGAGATCAAAGGTACAAGGTATAAGGCAAGACTAGTGGCCAACGGTTATGCACAGAAAGAAGGGGTCGACTACAATGAGATTTTCTCCCCGGTCGTGAAACATACTTCTATTCGGGTGATATTGAGTATTGTTGCTCACAGTGGTCTTGAGTTGGAACAACTCGATATTAAAACCGCCTTCTTGCACGGAGATTTGGAAGAAGAAATTTATATGGCTCAACCTGAGGGATACAAGGTTGAGGGTAAAGAAAATCAAGTATGTCGTTTAAGGAAGTCTCTTTACGGATTGAAACAATCCCTCGCCAGTGGTACAAACGATTTGATTTTTTTCATGCTAAAGCATGATTTTCCCAAAAGTGACTATGATTGTTGTGTATACATCAAGAAGCTTCGCGAAGGTGACTTTATTTATCTCCTTTTGTATGTGGATGACATGCTTATTACTTCTCGAAGCACGGTGGAGATATATAAGTTGAAATCTCAACTCAGTCAAGAGTTTGAGATGAAAGACATGGGCGTTGCAAAGAAGATACTGGGAATGGAGATTAAGAGAGCGCGGTCAAGTAAGAGATTGTATTTGAATCAGAAAGGTTACATCGAACGAGTAGTTTCTCGATTCGGGATGCAAAATGCGAAGGCGGTGTCAACACCTTTGGCACCACACTTCAGGCTCTCGGGAAGACAATCTCCCACTACTGCGGTGGAGAAGGATCATATGGATCGTGTACCGTATGCTAGTGCAGTTGGCAGTTTGATATACGCTATAGTGTGTACTCGTCCGGATATTTCACTAGCGGTCAGTGTGGTTAGTAGGTTTATGGAAAACCCGGGGAAGACACATTGGGAAGCTGGGAAGTGGGTCTTGAGGTACTGGAAGGGTACCGTTGATACGGGTTTGTGCTTTGGTGGAGACACATGTCGGGTAAGCGGTTATGTTGACTTAGATCATGCTGGCGATCTAGATAGAAGACGATCTACTACTGGTTATGTATTTAGGGTACATGGTGCTCCAGTTAGTTGGTGATCGATGTTACAATGTACAGTTGCGTTATCTACTATGGAGGCCGAGTATATGACTATGACCGAGAGTGTGAAGGAAGCATTAATTGTGGTTGTGGGGTCTTCTGGATGATCTAGGGATTAAGCAGGAGTGCGTCGATGTATGGTGTGATAGTCAAAGTACGATCCACTTGGCGAAGAATCCGGTTCATCATGCTCGTACTAAGCATATCGATGTAAGGTATCACTTTGTACGAGATGTCATAGAGGAAGGTGATGTTTCTCTCATGAAGGTTCACACAGATGAGAATCCCGCGGACATGTTGACTAAAGTGGTGACGTGTAGCAAGTTTCAGCATTGCTTGAAATTGCTACAAATAGGCTCGTGTTAAGTTGCCCGAAAGGGCGTAATGGCGACAAGATAAACTTTATCTGAAGGGTTGGTAGAACTATGGTAGGCTTGATCCTATAAAAGAGTACCTAGGCAGCCATGGTCGTATGGTGCAGTCGGATGAAGTTACAAGAAACAGATATATCTTACAAGGAATATATGGTGCGGTTTAAACCTCCCTAGGCGGTTTCTATTGGGTTCTAAAGAAAAAAATCCATTCTGTGACATTCATAATATTCTCTGAAATAATATTGAAATAGAACCATATATTTCTAGTTATAGGACAGTGAAGGAGTGCATGCTCAATAGATTCTATCTCATTACAGTTAGGGCATATCAAGTTATTGTTAATATACTTACCAATTCTTTTCCTCACTGGAAAGGATTTAGTACATATTTTCCAAATGAAATTTTGGATTCTAGGAATAGTTGGGAGCGACCAAATGAATTTCCAATTAGGGTTAAGTGGAGGAGGAGAATTCATACTAGTGCAAAGATAATTATACATGGATTTCACAATAAACTTACCTGATTTAGTAAGCGTCCAAATTCTTTGATCTACACCCGTAGCATAAATTGGAATGGATTTAATGAGGTTATACGTGGTATTGTCAAAGTTACTAGTGAGAGCATCTTCATTCCACTTGTTATTAATGATCAATTGGGCTACCTTAGTCACCATGGACTCACTGCTATGGTTCTGAGGTGTATTAATATCAGGAATCCAACTATTAGTCCAAATGTTGATGTTCTCTTCATTGTGGACCTCCCAAGTCGTAAAATCTTCAATCTGGTCCAATTGCTTTCTAATAGTCTTCCAGATCCAAGAATGGTGAGGCTTGACTGGACCTGGAGTTTCCGTATGAGAAAAATACTTAGCTTTCAGGTAATGGACCCACATTGCATTGGGCTCTGCTTTAATCCTCCAAGCTAGCTTACTGAGCATAGCTTTATTGTCTAGCTCAGGGAGATGAATTCCAAGCCCTCCCATGGATTTGGGAAGACAAATGGAAGACCAAGATTTCGTACAAATACCTCTAGACTTACCCCACCAGAACGACTTTTGAATAGTCATAATGCTTTTGCTTATGCCTTTAGGAATGGCAAAGCATTGCATTTGGTATCGGGGTACGGCAGCTACTATCGTTGAGATAACAACAGTGCGCCCGGCTTGAAAAAGGAAAGAGTGATTCCACTTCTCTAATTTGGCTTTGATCTGTTGGAGGATGTCCTTGAAAGCTATATTCTTATTAGCTCCAATGAAAAGTTGCTCCCCCAGATATTTATCCGAGGCGGACGCATTCTTAACTTTAAGAGAGCGCATGATAAGACGCTTGAATTTCGGGTGAGAATTCTTGGAATAGAAGATATTAGATTTCTTTTAGTTGATCATTTGTCCAGATGAAACACAGAAATTATTAAGAATGTCCTTAACGATATGAATATTATCCAGAGAGTTACGACCAAAGATAATGCAATCATCCGCAAAGAGGAGGTGCGAAATCGTGAGACTAGGATTATTAGTAGGGAATCCAAGAAAGGTCTCAGAATCCCGCTCTGCAATAATCAATCTACTCAAGCCTTCCATGGCTAGAGTGAAGAGAAAAGGGGGGAGAGGATCTCCCTGCCGAATACCCCTGGTCGGATAAAATGTGGGCCCCGAATGACCATTGATCAGTACCGCCATGGAAGGCGTAGATATACAGCATTTAATCATTCGAATCCAGTGGTCAGAGTATCCTAGCTTCGCCATGATATCCATCAGAAAATTCCACTCAATCCTATCAAAAGCTTTAGACATGTCCAGTTTTAGACCAAAGTACCCTGTCGCTCCTTTCATCCTTTTCATCGAATGAATAATCTCCTATCCTATTATTATGTTGTCCGGTATCTGTCTACCCGGGACATAGGGCGCCTGAAAAGGATTAATGATAGCATTAAGTGTATCTTTAAACCTATCCGCTAAAATCTTCGTGATGATTTTGTAAGTAGTATTTAGAAGACTAATGGGTCTATAATCTGCCGGAGTCTGGGGGGTAGCTGTCTTGGGGATAAGACAGATGTGCGTATGATTCGATTCAACCGGTAAAGTAGCAGTAAGAAAAAAAAATTGGACAAGCTTGTGAATGTCGGGCCTAACAGTGTCCCAGTTGGATTGGAAGAAGAAAGGGGGATAACCGTCAGGGCCCGGAGCCGCCTCTTTCTTAAGACCTTTAATGGCATTATTGATTTCTTTTTCATCCGGAATAGCATTAAGGTTATCATTCTGATGAGGGGATATAGAATGGTGAAACAGATTAAGGATATCCGGAGCCGTCGTAGTATTATCTGTGGTGTTGATGTTGAGGAGGTGATTAGTAAAGACAGACTGAATTCTATTAAGCTCTTCATGCCAATCGCCATTATTATCTTTAATAGCCATAATTTTGTTGATGCGGTTACGTTGTATGGATTGCGAATGAAAATACTTGGTGTTCTTATCCCCTACCATAACAAAGTTGTTTCTGGCTTTCTCCTTCCACAGGCTCTCTGGATATATGTATAATTGTTGTAGCTGCTCATTCAACCTAGAGAGCTCCTCATTATTATTGCTAACCTGTAATCTATCAGTAATAATCTTTATGTTCCTTTCAATATTACCAAAAACACTTTTATTCCATTTAGTGAGGTGTTCACTTAAATTTTTTAGCTCCCCTTGTATATCTTGATTAGTATTCCATTTACTCGCGATGAAATCATGGCATTTCAGGTGAGTCATCCAGGTACGAAGGAATTTGAACGGTTTCGACTTATGATTAATATTATTACCCTCCCCAAGGAGGATAGGTAGATGATCAGAGCCCACAGTCTCTAAATGAGAAATACCTGAGGATTTGTATAGCGTCAACCAATTAAGATTAGATAAAGCTCTATCTAGTCTCTTCTTAATTAGGTGTTCACCGTACTGTTTATTACTCAAGGTATAAGGACTACCCTGATAACCCATATCCATGAGTTCAAGATTGCTAATAATAGAGAGAATATTAGAAATATGGGAATTAGTAGCAAGAGAACCCCCTTGCTTATCATTCATGTCAAGAATATTATTAAGGTCCCCGATGACCATCCACGGCATATTATTATCAACTTTAAGAGTTTTCAGCGTTTTCCAAGGTCTAAGTTTATTTTTATTGCAGGGACAACCATAGAATCCCGTAATAAAATTATTGACTTTATTATGCGGGTCCCAGATTTTAGCATGAATAACGTTATTATCCGAGTAAAAGATATTAGCATCTAAATAATGTTTCCAATACATAACAAGTCCACCAGCTTTATTAAGAGGTTCAACAAAATGACTACTGTAATGCTTATGAATCTTAATGTTTTTATTAATAATATGAGATTTATTCTTTGTTTCTGCTAGGAAGATGATATCCGGGTTATGTTTATTAATAAGTTTCAAAAGATGCTTCTTGGTAAGGTATTGACCAAGACCCCTAACATTCCAGCTAAGAACTGTAGGGCTGGGGGTGGGGGTGTCCATAGTAAAAAGGATATAGGTTCTCCCCTAAAACTCTGACTCACTATAGTCCAGACTAAGAGCACCCACGCCAGGATGAGGAACAAACCGACTCCGACCCTAAAGGCACCCACCTCCAGCTACCGAAATAGAAGTATGAGTCTAAAGACAAGGTATCTGAAGCTACTAATTACTCAACCTATTAACTAAAGATATCCAAACCTAAGAGTAAAACAGATTACACTATCTACAAACGATTAAACTCAGAAATCAACTCCAAAATTAATCTACTCAAATCAAACTAAACACTAATATATAGAATAAACAAAACATCTTACTGATAATTTTAAGTTCCTCCAAAATCAAACCTAAGATAACAAAATCACATCTATCTTATATTAGATGTTACAAAACAGTCCAACTTTCAGCAAAATAGATAGAAGAACTAAAAACAAGTAAACAAACCTAATCTAGAATATGGAATAGCAGAAAATACTATTCTTAATATAAAACCAACTTAGCAAGAGTAAATAAAAGATCATCCAAGTAAACTATTCATGATCCCCCTCCTCTCTGGCATCTGAAGATGGACCAGGAGACGTCAATAATGAATCCGAGAAAATGTGCCTACGTCTCTCTTCTTGACTGTCTATAGATTCCAGTGATGGGGTGAACCAGCTTGGAGGAATGGATGAGGAGTAGAATGACGACGAAGATGAAGTACCCGAATACCAACCTACTGGATTCTCCACCAAAGATGCCTCATGAAGCTTCTCCATTACCTGAGCCTTACTAAGATTAGATTTCCACCTGACATCCTCCTCAATCTTAAGCTCCATTAGCATATCAAGGTCTTTCCTTTTACCTCGACCTTGGAAGATCTCATGAGGAGGAATGGGTGGAGCAATCACCGAGGAAGAAGGGACAACTGAGAGAGCCCAATTATCAGAAGGATGAGGGACTGAGGACTGAGTCTCCATGGGAGAGGCAAAAACATGAGATTGAGGCTTGATACATGGAGTGATAGGATGCTCCACAATTTTACACTTATGGCAAATGGCCTTTGGAAACTTATAGTAACTAAAGTTAACCGGCTTACCTCGATCAGTGAAGATAGAATTGAGAGTAGCCAACAGGGGAGTCCTGACGTCATACATAAATTGAATACGGATTGTGGAATTGGTAGCCATGCTAAAAAATTTCGGCTGAATCTGAATTATGCACCCCATGCAAGAGAAAATATTCTCTAAATCCTGTCTATATTGAATTGATGAAGGGAGACCCGAGAAACTACACCACATGGATTCCAGAATGAGTGAGGGAATCACATCTCTAAGAGGAAAATCAACCTCCTGCATCACCACTAAATAACCTCTGATAATCCAAGGACGACGTTGGTGAATTTCATTCAAGATTGTGAGATTATGAGGTTTGGTGAGGAAGTGATTCAGACCTGTAGCAGAAGAAGTAATCCTAGACTCCCTGAAGAAACGAGATTGACCCGAAAGATGCTTCCTAATAAAACCTATACCATAGTCAAACTGGCAACACAACCTAGCTAAGAAACCAGTGGGGATCTCTTGAAGATCTTTGTTTTCAGAAGGTTTAGGGTAACAGATGGTTAGGTTGCCACCTTCGGATAGACTAAGTTGGATGGACATCTTCTGGGTAAGATCATCAATATTCTGAGCAGAAGGGATAGTCGACATGAAAGAATTAAGAAGGAAGGATATGAAAAAGAGGAAGGCTCTCTCTTTCTAGAGGTGGAAGATAATGTAAAGAGGAAGAAGACAGGAAGTAACTTTAAAGGAGAAGCCAACTCCATCCTTTCTACTTCCCACTTCTAACCTAACCGTCTCTTGTGTAACACGTGTACACAAGAGGGTTAAGACTCGTCTGGAATAACGCAAGAGCTTTTAGAGATCAGCAACACTTGTATATCCCAACTATAGCGCCAACCCTAGCAGATGAAACGTCTGAGAAGATTACACTGATACGGCGCATGCGAGGGGGAACTTGAATAGTTTACCTCGATTGATGCACTTAGTTATAACACATGTTAAGTATTAATTAAAATATTTGACAGATGTAGTGATGTAAAATCTAGTGAACCTAAATACTAGGTTAATTAGATCAAATTAAAACTCGCAAGTGTACAAACCGTATATAAATATGGCAAGAATTACGAGGTCGATCCCACGAAGATTTGTTTGGAATTAAACCTAAACCTAAGATTAACTAATAAACTAGGAAAGAAAATAATTGATTTTGAGAAAATATTTGGAAACTAAAAATTGAAATTTAGAAAATAAAATAAAGTTGTGATGAAGAACTATAAGTTGGTAAATCTAGGATATTGGAATTCACCACTAACAATCATATTTGAATCTAATATCTAATTCAAAGTATTATCCCTCTTTTGATAACTCAAAAATTGTTAGAATTCAATCTTCAATTTTCGGAAAATAAGACAATTAGACACTTTAATAATGATCAAAACCCATAACCCACTTCACTTAAAAGATATTGCAATTTGAATCCAAGTTGTTAGTTTATTAGACTAACCGAAGTACGATTAATTCGAACTTTAAGCACTTTTAAAAAGAGATAATAAAATAAATACGATATTAAAATTCAAATACTTATATTAGGGTTTCATCCTTTATCCTAGTGGGAGAGTTAAAACCCATGAATATCAAAGACATGATTCAATTATGATAATAGAAAAAGAATTGGAGAGAAAACACCTTTTTTCCTTCTGAACAGCCAAACAGACCCTTAGGGAAAATTATTTTCTCGTCTTCCCGGAAACGAATTCCTGGTGAGAAAATAATTTTCCTTCAATGGTTTCTTCTTTCTTTTCTCTGTTTTCTCTTTCTTTCTCTCTCTATATCTTCTCTTTCTTTCTCTTTAATAGACAGTAGCTCTCTCTCTCTCTCTTTATAACAGTAAACAAGGAGAAAAAATCAAATCTCACTTTCTCTCTCTAAGTCTTCAATGGCTTCAATGGTGGAGAGATGATCCTTCTTCTCTTCTCTTCTTCTTCTTCTTTTATACAAGTCTAGGGTCGGTTCCCTTTCTCTCTTTCTTTCCTTTTTGGTCGGAGTCGGTGAAGTTGTAGCAATTCATCGGAGTCGGTTTTAGCCAAGAATTAGAAGCTCACGGTTTTAGCAAGTAACGAGCAAGACGGTGATGACGTCATGATGACGTCAGCCGAGGTCATCGGAGTCGGTTTTACCCAAGAATTAGAAGCTCACGGTTTTAGCAAGTAATGAGGAAGACGGTGATGACGTCAGCCGAGGCGAAGACGATGACGTCATCTGAAGCGGTAGGGACGTGGGTCACGCGGATAGCCTGGTGTACCCCTGTGATAACCGAAGGTAGCCCACTCTCTTTCCGGTCCATCCGATTGCTCCCTGGATGCGCGCCACATGTCCTATTGACTTTTTAGTCCACCTGTTTTGACCCGAACTTTGACTCGCTCTAATTTGCTCATCCGGACTCCGATTTGACTTCCGTTTTCGCCTACGGGTTCGTTTTGGTCTCTACTTTCCATCCGAGCACTAATCTCGATCATGAAATCAGAATCAACAAATGACCAAAATACCCCTCGTCTGTATTTCTCCGATTTTTATCTGGTTTGCACATATAACTCTGAAAAAGGTACCTGAGTAGAAAAAGAGATAATTCATGAGAGTAACTTGCTCTAGATAGACTAACTTGTCCAAATTAAGAGACTCAGATGGGACATTTTCATGTCTCATCATGTAGAGTATAAGAGGTTGATGAGAAATACCTAGATCTGCTCTAGAATATCTGTATATCTCAGTTTCCAATGAGTGAAGTTTGGATGATCTGCCTTTATTCTTCTTAAATTCTCCTAAAATTAGTCTTTAATCCTGACTATTGTGTCTTGGTAACAGTACTAAATGGTTGCATGTTGAGTTAGAGGAGTGATGTAACTTTCATTGAAGCACTTATGGTGGTGTTAGGGTTTCCCTAGGAGAGAAAGGAGAGGGATGACTTCTATCTTTGCTGACGTCAGCTTGGAGTCTCTTTCTCCTCAAAAACTCCTTCAACGTGGATCTGAGATCAGCTCAAATGGGTTTTCCTTCCTAGTTGGTCAACTTGTTAAAAGATACATCCTGAGAACTTTTTTTAGTTGAACTACGTTAAGAACTTTTTACTTCTAAGGAATCCACAGTTTGCACGTGACTAGGAATCATTTTTGTCCATAGAAATAACTAGCATAAATTTAGTTTTTTTCTTTTGATGGAGTGCATAAATTTAGATTTTTTTTTCTTTTTTTTTTTTTGTTGAAACAAAGTGCATAAATTTAGTTAAACACAAGAAAAGGGATGGAACGAGCATAAATGGTCTTATATCACATTTGAGAGGAGAAAAGATTCTATTTTGACTTTTATACCATCTTACCCAACTAAAAATAAATTAAAATGAGAAATACATACACAATTATGTACTTTTCTTATCAAGTATATATACCTTTTCTTAATTAATTATTTTAGAAGTTCAGGAAAAATAAAAATTCTCAATGCTTTTCATGTGATAATTATTTAATTTCACCACAAACGGTTGCATCTCTAGTGAGGATTTTTAGACGACCGTCACTATGTATTGGGATAGAATACAATGTTCTGACACCAACGTTTGCCTGATATAAATACTAAAGATGGTAGACAAGGTATAATTTTATGTTGTGTAATTGGATTGGGAATGATAAAGTTACAAAAGATTTTGACAAAAAAAGGTTCCCAGCTGATGTGGCGGGTGTGGTTTCAAACTTTGACCAAATCTAGGCCATTGAGAGATGAAAATCACAACCGCCACATCAGCTGGGAACTTTTTTTTGTCAAAATCTTTTGTGATTCTAGCATCTCTCAATTGGATTCGCTACCAAGTATATGGTAACAAGAAAGAATTGGAGCTTTAAAACATTTATTTTGTAAAACACTAATACAATAATCCACACAATAGGTGATGGGTTGGTAGAGGTAAAACAAAACACTAAACATTACATAACTTCTGTAACCACCTTTCTCTCTCTCTCCTTCTATCTCCATAACCGTTTTCATTAAAACTTTCTCAGTTTGTGGTTCATTCTCGGCGAAGGGTTCTCCCTTCGCCTGATTGGTCTTTTAGGGCATGTCTTGTTGATCTATAGGATCTTTTTGTTGTTTTCGTATTGCTTCCGGTTCGAGTGTTTGATCATAGAAAACTACTTGGTGCTTCTTCAACATTCACAACTCTCTTCATTTACAGAGAAATCTCATATTAAACATGATTACGATTAGAGATCAAAATTTTGCAGTCGTGGGAAATAGAAATTAGAGATTGGGGTGAGACTCAAACTTCGGATTACATGGAGGAAGATGCTGATCTAACAATGGTTCTTTGTTCATGTTTTTGTTCATGTTCAAACCCATCATGTTCAAATTCAAGCTTCTGGGTTCATGGATGAAGATGCTGGACTGACAATGGGAGAAAGATCCCGACCGACGGCCGATGAAAGTTTTCCGATCACTCTAGTCCGTGGTGGATAAACAGTTACAAACTTTGACGCACTCAAAGTTAGTTACTCAACCAAGGGAACCGTATGGTGATAATGGGTCATGAACTCATGATGGTGGTGGAACCACTAAAGTCACATAGAAACTAAAACGCCTCCTCCATAGGTAGTGGGCATAGAGGGTTACTTCTTTGTGTTTTGTTCTTTCTTTTAACTTCTTATTGTAATCCATCTTGGCTTTGCCTAATCAATGAAGTTATCAGATTCTAAAAAAAAAATAATCCACACAGCAGATAGAAGTGTGCAAGTCACATGTGTCACTTTGTTAATGTGTTAACAATAAATTATATAGCTGAAATAATGTTATAGGACAAAATCAACCTACCTACTCTTTCATTGTCATTCTTTCATTGTCATGCTTTTAAGTTTAGACTTTATTTGATATTTTCTGTGAAATGCTATACAATGACATGTTTTCAACCCATTCCTATAAATGTGGAAGTTTTGCAAGACCCTACAATTTCCATGTGGTAAATTTCTATATATTCTTATTTAACCCAAATTTATTTTCTTCTTCACACTTAAATTAATGCTGAGAATATCGGAACTAAATTTAAATTAGATGCATGTTATTGTACACATTCTAAAATTCAAGACGAAGAGCCGATGTTTGCCAGTTATGGTCCATCGTAGTGCATGATTCCAGTTAGCTAGTTTATATGAATAAACAAAGTCGGGACAAAGAGGGAGGTAGGTCGCAGGGGCGCGGGTGAAGGGGCGTAAATTGGGATGTGACAGAGGGGTGTCTTTCGTCCTAATCATTAGAATTAAAAATGAAGTTGTCTGTAGGTCAAATCTAATTGATCAAAGTCTTTATTTCCGAAGCTCTATCTGGATACCCCGAAACCGTGACCTTCTTTAGATGGTTCCTGATTCCGCTCTTCTATTTCAAGTCGGATCGAACTTGGAACTATCTGTTGGGGTCCCTCCTTATGTAAAAAGGATTCCTAGTTAGAATAGGATTTCTCTTATTCCTTATTTAGGGAGAAATAGAAGTTTCTATTTCAAGCCTAAAAAGGAATCCTATTTCTAGTAGAATACCTCCTTATTTATCATTATAAATAGAGAATGAAAGAGAAGAAATTATTCATACTTTCAGGTCAGAGAGTATCATACTTTCAGGTCAGAAAGTATCCTCCCAGTTGGGAGCTCCCACTTGAGAGAGTTAGTAGAGAATCCTTTCAGATCATATCATCTTAGATTAGAGAGAGATAGAGATCAGAGAGATGAGAACAGAAAGAGGTCAGAGAAAGAGAGATTTCTGAAGCGGTTCTTTCAAGAGAGATTGAAATAGAAGAATATTGGTTTGAAGAAAAGAAGATTATTAATCTTGTGAAGCAATTTGGTTTATGGTTATCTTCTTCAACCTTTGGTAATCTAGGATTTGTTCAAATCGTAACGGTAGTAAGAAATCTTTGTATCTCCTTTCTTGTTTGGTTTATCCACCATAGTTTTGGTGAAGAATTGGTTAATCCTCTATTTATTTAGGGAAGAGTTGATCCAAGAGTGTTTCCACACATCTTGAAGAATTGGTTAATCCTCTATTTGTTTAGGGAAGAATTGTTATCCAAGAGTGTTTCTACACATCTTGAACGATTGGTTTATCCACCATAGGTTTGGTGAAGAATTGTGTAACCCATTATTTAATTATAGTGGAAGGTTTCTGGACTAGGTCTCGTGGTTTTTTACCTTCTATCTTGGAGGAATTTTTTGCCACGTTAAATAATCTTGGTGTCTCTGCTTTTACATTCACATCGTTTATCTTCATATTCCTGAACAAGTTAATTAGGTTATTTTTCCTAACAAGTGGTATCAGAGCAAGGCTAGATTTATCGTTCAGAAATATGGAAGGCAGACAGTAGTGCACTTTACAAATGATTCAAGTCAATTCGTGAATGATAGATCATGAATACAGATTGAATGTTAGATATCAGTGGATTCAAGACGTTATTGAAGAAAAAAATGTGTTGAAGATCAAGAAAATCCATATAGTAGACAGCACTTCAGATATGATGACAAAATCATTGTCCAAAGGCAAGCATGAGCTACACAGTATTATTGTTGGCTTTGGAATGGTGGGTCCTTTGCATAAGTCGAGAGGGGGAGTTTGTTGGGGTCCCTCCTTATGTAAAAAAGATTCCTAGTTAGAATATGATTTCCCTTGTTCCTTATTTAGGGAAAAATAGAAGTTTCTATTTCAAGCCTAAAAAGGAACCCTATTTCTAGTAGAATACCTCATTATTTATCATTATAAATTGGGAATGAAATTGAAGAAATTATTCATACTTTCAGGTCAGAGAGTATCATACTTTCAGGTCAGAGAGTGTCATACTTTCAGTTCAGAAAGTATCCTCCCAGTTGGGAGCTCCCAGTTGGGAGAGTTAGTAGAGAATCTTTTCAGATCATATCATCTCAGATTAGAAAGAAATAGAGATCAGAGAGATGAGAACAGAAAGAGGTCAGAGAAAGAGAGATTTCTGAACCGGTTCTTTCAAGAGAGATTGAAAGAGAAGAATATTGGTTTGAAGAAAAGAAGATTATTAATCTTGTGAAGCAATTTGATTTGTGGTTATCTTCTTCAACCTTTGGTAATCTAGGATTTGTTCCGATCCTAATGGTAGTAAGAAATCTTTGTATCTCCTTTCTTGTTTGGTTTATCCACCATAGTTTTGGTGAAGAATTGTTTAATCCTCTATTTATTTAGGGAAGAGTTGATCCAAGAGTGTTTCCACACATCTTGAAGAATTGGTTAATCTTCTATTTGTTTAGGGAATAATTGTTATCCAAGAGTGTTTCTACACATCTTGAACAATTGGTTTATCCACCATAGGTTTGGTGAAGAATTGTGTAACCCATTATTTAATTATAGTGGAAGGTTTCTGGACTAGGTCCCGTGATTTTTTACCTTCTATCTTGGAGGGATTTTTTTGTCACATTAAATAATCTTGGTGTCTCTACTTTTACATTCACATCGTTTATCTTCATATTCCTGAACAAGTTAATTAGGTTATTTTTTCTAACAAGTGGTATCAGAGCAAGGCTAGATTTATCGTTCAGAAATATGAAAGGAAGACAGTAGTGCACTTTACACATGATTCAAGTCAATTCGTGAATGATAGATCATGAATACAGATTGAATGTTAGATATCAGTGGATTTAAGACGTTATTGAAGAAAAAAAAGTGTTGAAGATCAAGAAAATCCATATAGAAGACAACATTTCAGATATGATGACAAAACCATTGTCCAAAGGCAAGCACGAGCTACACAGTAGTATTGTTGGCTTTGGAATGGTGGGTCATTTTCATAAGTCGGGAGGAGGAGTTTGTTGGGGTCCCTCCTTATGTAAAAAGGATTCTTAGTTAGAATATGATTTCCCTTATTCCTTATTTCGGGAGAAATAGAAGTTTCTATTTCAAGCCTAAAAAGGAATCCTATATCTAGTAGAATACCTCATTGTTTATCATTATAAATAGGGAATGAAAGGGAAGAAATTATTCATACTTTCAGGTCAGAGAGTATCATACTTTCAAGTCAGAGAGTATCCTCCCAGTTGGGAGCTCCCAGTTGGGAGAGTTAGTAGAGAATCCTTTCAGATCATATCATCTCAGATTAGAGAGAGATAGAGATCAGAGAGATGAGAACAGAAAGAGGTCAAAGAAAGAGAGATTTCTGAAGCGGTTCTTTCAAGAGAGATTGAAAGAGAAGAATATTAGTTTGAAGAAAAGAAGATTATTAATCTTGTGAAGCAATTTGGTTTGTGGTTATCTTCTCCAACCTTTGGTAATCTAGGATTTGTTCAAATCCTAATGGTAGTAAGAAATCTTTGTATCTCCTTTCTTGTTTGGTTTATCCACCATAGTTTTGGTGAAGAATTGGTTAATCCTCTATTTATTTAGGGAAGAGTTGATCCAAGAGTGTTTCCACACATCTTTAAGAATTGGTTAATCCTCTATTTGTTTAGGGAAGAATTGTTATCCAAGAGTGTTTCTAAACATTTTGAACAATTGGTTTATCCACCATAGGTTTGGTGAAGAATTGTGTAACCCATTATTTAATTATAGTGGAAGGTTTCTGGACTAGGTCCCGTGGTTTTTTACCTCGTATCTTGGAGGGATTTTTTGCCACGTTAAATAATCTTGGTGTCTCTGCTTTTACATTCACATCGTTTATCTTCATATTCCTGAACAAGTTAATTAAGTTATTTTTCCTAACACTATCCGTTTGCAAAATAAAATTTCAGGTGATCCTAACATCTGGTTTTGTTTATTACAAACTTTGCTTCAAATCTCAAAGATTAAGACCCTATTTGTTTCATTATAATTTTATGTTTATTTGCTCCAATTATAAACATGATTGAATTAGATTGAAGATTATTAAGAAACATACAAGCCTTTTCCCCTAATGAAAAAAACATAAGTATTTTACTTATTTCTACATGGTATTTTAATCTCTTATAAAAATAATAGTAACTTCTTGTCATTGCTGATAGTTTGTTGTACCATGTAACTATCTAGTTGGATAAATGACAACCCCAAATGTCGACATAAAGAATTTTGCTTGTAGTAGTAGTTCTTTGGCAATCAAAAAGTAGAATTTTTTTTAAGTATATTCGGCAAAAACGTTACTTATAAGTAAATAAGTCAAAAAATTAGTTTGGTAATGCAATTTACTTTGGATAATTTTATTTTTCTCATACTCTTAGAGATACTTGATTTTAATTGAACTTATTTATGATTTCCACGATTACTCTTGTATACGAAGTGGTGTTGATATTGATGGTAGTGGTGGTGATTCCTTGAAGGCATGGTTATGGGGTTTGGTGGTAGTTGAGGTATGATGGTGATGGTGGTAGAGGTACAATGATGGCAGTGGTAGTGGTCGTCATGGTGGAGGTATGGGGATGATGATGGTTAGATGTGTGATGATGGTGGTGGAAGTACAGTGGTCGTGGTAGTGAAAGTATGGTGATGATAGTATTGGTGGAAGTACCGTGGTGGTGAAGGTAGAAGTAAAATGGTGGTGGTGTGGTATGGTGGTGGTGGAGTTATGGTGGTGGTATAGTGGTGGTGGTGGTGGATACGATATGTGGGTGGTAGTGATGGAGGTTTGGTGGTGGTGATGAAAATATGGTGGTGGTGGTGGTGGTGGTGGCGGTAAAAGTACGATAGTGGTGGAGGTGTATGGTAGTGGTATTAGGGATGGTGGTGGTGATACGAAGGTGGTTGTGGAGGTGTATGGTAGTGGTATTAGGGATGGTGGTGGTGGAGGTGTATGGTAGTGGTATTAGGGACGGTGGTGGTGATACGATCATACGAAGGTGGTGGTGGTTGAGATATGGTGGTGGGGGGAGTGCATCGATTGTTGTTGTGGTGGTGGTACATTGTTATGGTAGAGGTTTAGTTGTGGTGGTAGAGCGGAGATGGACGGAAAAAAAACTCGTCAAGTAAAATTCATGCATGTGTTGAAAATAAGTTACTTTACTTTGAAGTCAAAAGCTAAACATTTTAACTTTAAAAGATAGTCAAATTTTGACTTAATTGAAGTCAGTAATTTTACGTTACCAAATTAATTTTTTTCCTTTTCTACTTAAATAAGCAAAAAAAGTAACTTATTTTAGTATTGCCAAACGACACCTTAATATTATTTATGTTGGAGTAGAACAGAGAGACATGGACAAGGATGGTGGTTTGGGTAACGGTTTTTTCATCATCAATCTCTATAACACTAAAAGGATTCTCTCGGCTTAAAGATGATGGACCCATCATAACAATTTTTTGATCACCAACTTCTTGATCACCATGGTTGAGTGGTGTTTTGATGAAACCGTCAGTGCGTCTCTACTTGGTCCAATCTTCTTCATTAGTATAATAATGTTGATGATCTTTAGGGTCTCTTTCGTGATCTTTAAGATCTTTAATTTGTGATCTTTAGGGTCTTTTTATTTTATCTTTGCAATCTTGTACTCCTTTTCCTTCATGTTGTCTTTACTTTGTAAGTTTCGTTTTGTTATTTACTTTAGTAAATCCATGTTGTACTCAAATGAGTTAAAAACTATCAAAACCATGTAATGTGTTGGATTATAGTGAAATTCTTGTTTATCTCAAAAAAAAAATGTCGACATTAAAAATTACCTATTTTTAAAGAATACACAGTTTGCATGTGAATGTAAATCGTTTTTATCTTTAAAATTGGATACGTCATTTATTGACCATTCTCACCGACTAGTTATTTTTCAACAGAACAACTTTATGTTTTGTTGTCACTTATTTGGTCCATCCTTGACATTTTTAACCTGTCAATGACTTTCTCATCGATATTTGCCTACACAACATTTTTTTGTTGTTCACATTTTTTTTCCTATTGTTCATACTATAACCATCTTCTTGTACATGGCAACTGTACATTTACTTGTCATTGATTCTCATTCAAGATGTACGAAGATGTAGAGATATTTAGTTCCATGTATTTATGATCTTGTATTTAACTTTAGATAAACATTTTATTTCTTCCTAGTTTAGTTAGGAGAAACTGGGAAATCTTAAATCATAATTTCTCTATAAATAGAAGAGGGTTTTAGAAATTATGTTATTCAGTTATGTCTGACCAATGTAACCGATGAAACCCACGACTTGTGATGATTATTAATGAAATAATTATTTCTCTGTGGATATAGGTTGTGATTATCCGACCGAACCACCTTATATTATCGTGTCAATTATTTCAATTTTTTTTCCAATTATCACATAAACGTAAATTTAACACCCAACAACATACTAAAGAACCTATAATCCAACTATCTTATTTTATTTATAACTTAGTAACCCAAATTCAATAACCATAAATTTTAAATTTATGTCAACACTATCCGTCACTTAGCAACCAAATTTGACTCGAAGTGATTCAATTTTATAAAGTAGGACCCTAGAAATAGGACAAGTTCTCCTTTCTAGTTCAATATTATAGGTGAAGGGAGACATCAAAAGGCAAGTACTCTGCTTGCTTTTATAATTTTCATATTCTTATTTACTAGGCATAATCTCCTACGGGTGGGGAAATGCCCTTTACGTTACATGGAAAAGTAGACGTGTTATTAGATTATTTAGTTTTTTCTTTTACGTTTGGTACTTTCTTATTATAGTCTTAATTTTTCAGATTGATACTCTCAAAAGATAAGTGTGGTATTCTAGAGGTAGAAGATCTTTTATATACTGATCTTGTTTACATGTCCCTTATCTATACCACGATATTAATTTAGTACCAAATAGAAAAAAAATGTTTATGTTAATGTGAAACTTACCTCGTGGAAGGTCATATGGCTTGGCTTATCCTCCACCTGCAAAATCAGGTCACAAGATAAATAGTGGTAACTAAGTTATATGAAATAGTTACAACTTAAGTGGATAGTAGATGGTTCTACTTCGAGAATATCATTCCTTGAGCAAACCCGAGACTCAAACAATGTGAATGTGGTTAAGTAGTAAGCCAAGGGCCATAATTTTCAAAACGCATATCACTATATCAGCCAAAACTAACCATTTGTATCTTTGATATGCGAATTTAGTTCATCAAACCAGTGATTTTTGTTCTTTTGCTTCTTACCGTCTAAGAGGCCAATCTTTTGTCGCCCTCCGACAACTGCATGAAATCCAATCAGTATGTTTTTTTTCGTACTGTTGAAAAGTGCCTTCAATAAGTCTCGATATCAAACTGAAGTGTACCTGCTAGTACTGTGTTATACCATTTAGTGCACATAAAGTATAAACTGATGATCACATTAGAAGCTTAAGGAGATGGTAACGGAATAGCAGGTAGACATGTCTCAATCATGGTGGCCAAGCATAAGAAATTATATGAGAATGAATATCTTTGTTTCTTTTGCAATACGGAAAATTTATAATAGATTGCCAAAAAACAATTAACATACCATTAACCCCTAAAACAGATAAAGAATGAAATAGTATGAACTATTTTTTTTTGTAAGTGATGAAACTTGAACAACCGTATAAAAAACAATCACAAATTCATTATACTTGAATTTCAGATTGTGCTGAAAAATAAGAATTCTTCTTGTTCATTCAGAGGTGGGTTGACATGTCTGGAGAAATACACAGAGCACTGGTTTCCAATGTATGAGATTTGCCATATAATTCGTTGGCATGTTGAACCTCTCACCAACTGTTCCCGATCCATCTTCCTCAATTTCTTGGTAAATCTCTCCCAGCTTCTCTCTATAACAGTAATGGTGAGCCCTAACTCCTGAAAACTGAGACCAGAGAAGACCATCAATTGTGTCTTGCTGAAACATGACAATGAGAAGAGATCAAGAGAGTTATCTCACTTGATTGGATGAATTAAACTTACCAATACCTCATGGTTCAATGTTGCTAAAGAAAAAAAAATTGTTGGAAGCTCCACTAAATAGACGAAATGACAACATTTATCTTTAATCAGGAAGAAACTGCATATGTATCTCGTCTTCAATCGGACTTTTGTGCACTGAGTATCCCTTCTCGATCTTTAGAAAATGCCAAATGGATCTCCTAGTGCAAAGACTTCAATATGTTCTCAATTTCTTCTAGCTCGTTTTATTCGTCACGAACAATAAGTTTACCACCCGGTCTAACGATCCTATCTACCTCAACAATCACAAGCACAAGTTTGCATCTGAAATGTCTGAAACCCATACTTTGTGTATGACTTTCTGAAATAGAAAAGTGAAAATGATAAAATAGTGTTGAAGTTAAAACTGTACATTTTCTTCAACCTCGAGAAGAGATGATCAGCATGCAGTAGATCATATGTTCGAGGATACGTACTGAAGGATTCACACCAATCGTGATACACTACGAGAAGGCCTCGCTCGTATATAATAGGAAGTGTATCAAGTGAGTCTACATTTTGCTACATCCATAACCCACACGTTAAGATCCTTCAGAGCTGCAGCAAACCTGTGAACAGAACATATATATATATCACTCCAGACTTTTCGTGCATATGATCATCTTATCTGTGTGGTCATGCAGGAGAAGAAGGCCGAAACAGATTGACTTACCCTCCATGTCATATAAGACTTGGTTACTACTCTGTTCCAGTGCTCATGATCTGCTGCAAAATCATCAGGTGTTGGTTTGTCCATAGATTCCTTTTCGAGAGTTGTTCAACCAATACGCAGGCTTATGAATTCTAATAGGCCATTCTTCTGGCCACCGAGAACCTCTTTCAACTTCATTAGGTCTGAGGGATGCAACTTTAAAATAGAAATTTAAATAGTAACTAAAGAAAGGAACACAGGCGATTCATCTGGATTTTTATCTTCATCGCAATGAAGTATCGGCAGAAACTCAAACTTGTCGAAACTGCATATATGGAAGTGTGTGTAGAACTAAGAGTGGAACAAAGCAATAAAGAGAAAAAAATTAACAAAGCTGAGAAGTTAAAGAAGAACTGAGATGCCTACATAAGGTGGTCAATATTAAGACTGACAAAACGCATTTCAATAGGAAATCTGAACCGGAAGAGATTTTGCTTTGTCTGCATAATTAAGGAGAATCACACTATAAAAGCGTCTTATATTTTACATAGAACTTTCCTAACAAACGTATATTTTAGTAATAAATTTTCCCTCGGAAACTACATAATAGAAGTTCATACCTATAGTTGTGTGTTTTACCTTTAGCAAATAAGAGTTTCTCAAGCTACAACACCTAATTTGCACCGTCAGTACCCATGAATGGAGACTTATATAGCCTATTCTCCTGTGTAACAGCAGAGAAAATGAAATGAATTACTTTAAAAATAAAGACATAAAAATAATCTCTAGATCACTTAGAGCAAGAACCATGTTTAGGTTATCACATAAAACATAATAGAGACTTATATAGCTTATTCTCCTGTTGTAACTGCAGAGAAAATGAAATGAATTACTTTAAAAATGAAGACATAAAACATAACCTCCACGAGTTTATGTTCAAATGCAATAGCAAGGAGGTCTTCGTGAGAGTGGATCGTGACAAAGGTGAAGACTAAACTTATAATAAAAGGTGAAGACGGAGCGAGGAAACGGTGATGATTTTCAAGAAAGCGGATACGAAAAGCTATCACAAACTTACAATCCATTGATCAAAACTAATGCATTAATGACATGAAGAATGTAGTAAAAGTAATTCTCAAACCACAAGTGAAGAAATAATTAAATTGATTCATTATTTGAAGGAAATACATACAGTAGAGACATATAAAGCCTGGTAAGAATATTTTTCAATCCACCGACGCTTATTCGACCTAGTGAACCGGGAACAGGAATCATCAACAAAACAAACCGGAACGGAAGTATGTACCATGAAAAAATAAACCCAATTGATCTGATTTACAAAAAATTATATTTAAATTAGATCCATCGGTTATTTAATGGGCCTTATCCTTTAAACATAAAGTAGAGTCATGTTAGGTCAAAGTTTGTCACATCTCTCAAACCAAAGGACTTCAATACTATGTTTCTGGCCTTGAGTAAGGTGGAACAAAAACATCACACGCAGTGCCATTTACCAGGTTCATAACTGTGGGAGGTGGTTAAAGAGACTGAGATCTAGTTCTTGATATTTCTAATGTATTGACGAAATTGGAAAAGATTAGCTAACTTAAGCTTCAAAGTAATTTCAAAAAAAAAAAAACTTAAGCTTCAAAGTAAAAGCACAATGCAGGAGAAAATAGGTGGAATGTTTAAGGTCCGTATCACTCCGTAAGAGTTAAGAAACCAACGGTCTAAATAATCTGCTCTTACTACCCTAATGCACGTTATACAAAAAAAATTACAATTACTTTTTCTGATGTTCGACTAAGATATTTCACTTATGTTTTCACGATAATGATGATGATGATGATCAGGTACCTGTAAATGATGAATAATCACCATATATTATTCCAATATGCTGATTCATAAACATATAAAACGGAAATATTTCCTACTGTTCCAGGAAATTTGTGCCATACCCCTAACAATAATAAATTTGCCTTTGGTTCATTCGATTACGATACCATGCTTCATAGTTTGACAACAATTGTCAGACTACCTAGTCCTAATATGACATTGACCACCAAAATATCATTCAAACTTGTATAACAAATGAATGAGGCCTAGATTGAAGAGATTGATAATTTACATTTGGGGTGTAAATAAGCTGCAAACCTACCATGTGGTTATAGCTTGCCAATGAACGCAGTAATAGCACTTACCCTTCACCAGATTCTGAGTGCTTTCGGTACTGGTACTGACAATGGGCTCCGTTTGGGGTGCCGAGAATGGAGTAGTATTAGAGAATCGCACAACTACTTTCCGCGCATATTGGAAACAAAAACGGACACATTCACCAATATAACAAAAATCCCTAAAACAAATCAAATCAAATCAAAAAGACATTCGACACAAGTAACTCAATATAGAAAACCACTTGAAGTATATTATTCAAATCGAATAAGGATAAAGTAGGATAAACATATTGCATCACATGATGATGGCAACGGGGGCAATCCGGACATCTATAAACAGGGAGTGCTGGCGTGGTTCTGGCGTGGATATTTGTAACAGATGCATGACATGATGATGGCGAAGATGGACGGATGACAGACTGCCAAGATGATGTTAACGAAGAAGGAGACGGTGGACTATTAACGGTTGGAGATAACAGATGAGTGATGGATGCCGATAAAGCACATGGACACATGGTGAAGCCTGCTGACAACTGCATAACAGAAAGTAGATAACCTAACCAATAGAAGAGACTTAAAAAAAATCGGAAAATAGTATAAAGTGTGAATCTAACACAAAGTCGAAATTGTAATCCAAAAACCAAAAAATCTCCAGAAGACATCACTACTCCATGATTCTACATTTCGATTTGGAATGAATTTCTTCTACCATGATTCACCATTTCGATTTGGGGAAGAAAGAAGATTTGGGGATGCAGAACTAAGAAACTGAAACTGAATTTCTTCTGCCATGATTCATCAAATCGAACTACCAACCAAAGAAACCATTAAAAACAAATCAAAATGAAAGGAACAAAACCCTAAATCCCTGAACCTAAAAAGAGTAGTAAAATGACAATAAGAAATGAAGAAATGAAAGAAGAGCTAGTGGAAGTACCAAGAGGCTGAAATTCTTCACAAAAGACATCAAGATAACTCCACAAGACATCAAGATAACTCCACAAAAGACATTATAAAACTGAAGATTGTAAGGAAGCAAAATTTTACAAAGTTAAACTACAATTGGGTGATGAATTTCATCAAAGAGGATGTGTGAGAGATAAGAAAATACCTGGATAAGTACCATAACAATAGCAGAGAAGAAGAGTTGGTACCCAGAATATGTGCAACACTAAGCTATTTACAAAGAACAATAACACTTAACAGAGAACAGATCAGAGAAGAATTACAAAGAACAAAAACAATTAGAGAGAAGAAACATAAATTAATTAGACAGATCAGAGAGAAGAATGGGTACCCAGATTGAGTAGCGAAGACAATTAAAACTGAGAACTCATGAGATTTCTTTAGAAACCCTAACCTTTTGTTTGAGAAAATCACTTGCTTATTGAGCTTCTTCTCCATTCTTTTTAAATGAACGATTCCTCTCCCCATAATCCCCTCTTACTTTCTAGAGTAGTGTAGGAAGGTGAAGGAATTTCAAAAGTGGGGGAGCTTCCTGTTACATTTTGAGATCAGAGAGAGAGAGAGAGAGCGAGTACCACTGTTGAGGAGAGGAAGGGAAGGAAAATGAACCGTTCAGTGTAATCTGTTATGAGAGAGGGGTGCAATGAAAATTCTGTTGGATTTGACTAAAGTGGAAAGATCCAAGGGCTAGATTTGTAGGATGTAAAATAGACATCTACGTGGACTTCCAGTCACACTATTTTTGTCCTAGTCATATCTTGTGTAATTATTATGTCCTAGTCATATTGATCTATTTTGTTATATAGATGTTTTGGTTTTATGCAATAATAGAGAAGTACTAAGCAACAAAAAAGTTGCATAAGAAAAAATGTGAAAGTGTACAAACACTGCAAACTATATGGTCCCAAGGTGTTGACATAAACTCCAGAAAGTCCTGGAGGTCCCAGGTTCGAATCTAAGAGAAGGTGGAATCTTTGGTTATTTGAATTGGGATTATTAGGGTGTAAATAATGTTGTTGGGCTTTAAGCCATGTCTAGTTGGGCTATAGGCCCGGTCTTGTTAGTGTTTGAGTGCGCGGTTATCGAACTTATCACATCTACGATGTATCAAGTGCCAAATGTAACGACATACGTAAATCGTAGTCGGAATATATGGTCCCATGTTATGATGTTTATTTCAAGTAAGACCTTTTCTATCATAAATTAATTAATTCATCCAAACTTTTGGTGGATGAATCCACCCAAAAGATCCCGATTTTCCTCTTTCCCGAGAACTGAAGTAACGAGGATTGGGTGCATTTCCTCTCAGAGTTAAGACAGGACAGCAGGTTTAAGCGTCTCGGCTACTCAACCGTCAAGTCCCAGCAATTATCCTTCTAGGTACAAAGTTTTTTTACTCTCTCTCTCTCTCCTATCTCTCTGCTTCTCTCTCTCTATTTCTCTCTCTCCCTATCTGTTTCTCTCTCGTCTTCCCCTTACTGTATGGTCTTAGTTCTTTGTTTCTTCTCCTATTTTCTCTCTCTAGAATGTGGTCAGTCGTCACCGGAGCTCGAGAGTAGGCTGCTCTGGTGGTGACCTCCCCCCAATCCCCTTGCATGCATTTTAATCATGGTTTATTGGAGTTTACTGGTTATCGTCCTTCATGGTTTGTCCTGCTTCTCCTCCCCTCTCCTATTAAAACACCACTACCATATTTCCAAATCATCCTCTATACAATCAACCACTATCTCTTTTCTCATCATCCTTACATTAGCAATGGCCTCTCAATTTACTCTCACTTCTCGTGGTCGCCTTTCCATTCGCTTTGATAAACCCTCTACCAAACCAGAGTTGCAACCAATCCATCAAGGTTTTGTAGCCAGATGGTGCAATCCTTATGAGGCCTCCCTCAATTTCATCAAGAACCTGTTGTATTCACAGTCTCGGTTCTTTAGAGATTGTGATTATGCCCTAACCCATGGTCCTATCAACACGTTCCTGATTAAACCAAAGAGTCTCTTCGTCCTTAATGCTCTCAATTATGGGAGGCCTTGGATTCTTAGGGGTATGTTGTTGGTCTTTAAACAGGTTGACTTCCCACTTACGGAGGCTTCAGATGACTTATTCTATGAGCCTTTCTGGTGCACTCTGTATCGGATTCCACAATCGATACAGAACAAAACTGATCTTGATGCTATTTTCGAATGTATGGGCAAGATTATCCAGATTCGCCCTCGTAACCTGGGGTGTGTTAACAATTCTATCATTTGAATTCAATTCTTATATGATGTTCAATCCCCTCTGCTGGCTGTTATTAACCCTATCTTTAATGATACGGTTTCGGAAATCAAGATAAGCTACAAGAAATTTCCAGGAGCAATCTGTCATCACTGTAGGATTGTTGAGCATCCTTTGAACCGTTGTCCTCATCCACTTCAATACTACTTCTCGGGTGAAGATGAGGAGTCTGATTCAGACTCAATGGACGATATGATGGATGTTACCAATCTAGTGTCCCCTGATCCAGTTGAGCCTATTCTACTTGCCCCACCTCCATCTCCTGTTCATCAACCCACTCCACCCCACCTTCTGTTCAACCCTTCTGGTAAGCGTAATCGTGACCAAGTTAGCCACCACTCCATCAGCTCATCAGAGTACTCAGTAGAGGAGAATCAGATTCAGTCCATGTTCTCAGATAACCAGGAAACTCAGACTCTTCTTGAGGAGTCGATGATCTTATCTCGAAGTTTGAACATCTTAGTGCAAGGGGAAGAAGGGGAAGGTGTAAATCCACCAGTTCAGACTACCTAGGTCTCTTCTTTCTGTGGTTTAGTGTGTTGGTTGTTTGTTTGTTTTTTAGATTTTCTAGTCTGTTTTTGTCCTGTTTCTTTATTTTGTCCCTGTTTTTGGGTTTCCCTGTTGTTTGCTTCTTCGTCTGGTACCTGTCGCCATAGAGCTAGCCTCTGTTCTGTGATTTCAGAGGCCTAGTTGGAGTCTCTTCACTGAGTCGTCCTTGACTCGTGTCTAGGAGCTCCCTTTTTGGGCTCTTTGGCAACCAGTACCAGCTTGTGGTGGCCTTTTTGGTGGTTAATTTGTCTTTTTTGTTATAGCTTTTATGATGTTGACACTATAATCTTTCTTGTTTAATCTCTTATGCTTATCTAATCTTATGTTATGGTTTATGTAGTGTTAATATTATTATCTATCTAGTTTATTGTTGTTCTTCTTTTAGTGTTCTAGATTGCTGCTTTTCTTGTCTGTTCTTCTTTTCCTTTTTGTTTCTTCCGTGATCGAGCCTCTTCCCTCTGATCCTGTTTCTGTTCTTTGTCTTTTTAGTGGGGTGCCTTTAGATAGTGTTATGGATCAACCTAAACCCGACCTATCCATCTTAGCCTGGAACATTCGTGGTTGCGGGCAATACTTAAATAGAAAGCATCTTTATCGGCTTATTAGGAACCACAAACCCGACTTTATCTTTCTCTCTGAGACCAAAAGCACCACTTACCACCTTAATCAAATTCTCAAATTATATGCCAATTATAATCTGGTAGTGGTAGAACCAAAAAATAAAGCGGGGGGTCTTGCTCTGTTTTGGACAAAGGATTATGATGTCAATACTATTTATTGTTCTTATTTAATTATTCGTATCTTTTAATTCCGCTGCGTTTCTACATCAAGTGGTATCTAGAGCCATAAATTTTTCTTCATCACTTTTATCATCATGGTTAATACTACTATCTCTACTACACCAACTAAGGAGAAAACACCAACTTTCTCTTCTGAATGGGGACAACATTAAAGAAGGACTATCTGCAGGTAAAAAGTTGGAAGAAGGGTTCAATGAGTACAAGAAGGAAACAACAGAAAAATTCGATAAAATCGATCAAAGATTCGATCAACTCAATGACTCCATCACCATCATCTCCAAACAACTAGAAGGTATGTGTAAAAACCAAACTCCACCTCCCACCACTATCACACATCAACAACCCTCACAACTACCGGGTACCACTAACACCACCCGATTTCCTCCTCTCGGTTTCACTCCCGAGCCCACGACACCACTATTCGGTCACACCATTAGCCACCCTCCACCGGTTATCACACCACCCTTCATCACCTCCTATTCACCAAACACACCTTTTCAAACACCTACGTACCCCCCTATACCCACACGTCAACACCACCATCATTCTCCTTCCCCGAGCCGACTACAACACCACACCGACCACCACCCGAGAGCCACTTCTCGGCCGACCACAACCTCCTCACCAACCCACAAACCAACAACCGAAACATCACCAACCAAACCCAACCAATTGCCCCTTTAGGAACCATTACAACCTATCAAGACCCACGTCTCCTTTACCCGTATACCCGATATCCTTCATTCACTACCAACCAAACCGAAACTCACTCACCATACCAACAACATCACAACCACCCCAACCCCCATACCGAAATACGATCCACCACCACGGCTATTGATCCGGTTACACCACCTCTACAACACCGTCGTCCACATGAAACCGAGACAACCATCAACCTCCCTCTCCAACCCGACAACACCACAAACCCACGTCACCGAGACCAAGCCCACCCGTTCAACCGAAACCGAGACCATATCTTCACCCATTCACAAACCCGTGACCTTACCACTCCTATCACCCGTCCAACCAACATACCACAACGACAACCCTTGGTAGTCCACTGCACCCAAACCGAACGTGATCATTACACTCCACCCACCGACACCGAATCTCCGAACTCTAGTTCATCATACCGTATTCGAATGGAAGTACCTTCGTATGATGGTTCGATAAATATTGAAGATGTCTTGGATTACGTCTCTAGACTTGAGATTTTTTTTGATGTTATGCAAGTTGAAGGTCCTGAACAGGTACGTTGTGTAACTGGTTATTTATCTAAAACTGCTCTTACTTGGTGGAAACAGGAATCTGAAAATTGTCGTTTATTACACCTTCCTCCTATTTCTTCTTGGTTGGAATTGAAACCGTTAATGTTCTCCCGTTTCCTCCCTCCGGATTATGAGAACCAACTATGTGTTGATTATTTATGTTGCCGCCAAGGAAGACGTTCCGCTGAGGAATATGCTTCGGAATTCCAAAGACTAATTACACGACTTAATCTCCCAGATTCAGAGTCAATGAAGGTGGAAAAATTCAAGGACGGACTTCGTAATGATATTAAAGATTTGGTTAATTTGAGAGCTTTTACTTCAGTGTCTGAATGTATTAGTGTAGCTCGGTCTTTTGAATCAGATTCACGGTCCATTTTTCGGGGACACAGTACGAGAAATCAAGCAGTTCGAACTATACCGGATGAATTAGATCAATCAAAATAGGCGGATGACGATACTAAATCACTAACAGATAATCCTTATAAAAAACCTCCACCAGTTAAGTGTTATCGTTGTTTTGGAACAGGCCACTATTCTAATGCTTGCCCCTCTCGCGGTAAAGCAAATATAGTAGAAAAGAAAGCAGATTCAGATACAGATGAAGATCAATTGGAACGAATTAACACTATTCCTGACAACGGTGATCGGGTTATGTTACTCACCCGGCTAGGGTTGCGATGTTTATGTAAAACGTTTACAAAGAGATAAACTAGCACCAAAATTAGACAAATGTCTCTTTGTGGGATATCCAAAAGAGACAAGGGGATATTACTTCTACAACCCATCAGAGAACAAAGTGTTTGGTGCTCGCGATGGTGTCTTCCTTGAAAAGGAATTCCTTTCTAAGAAGACAAGTGGAAGAAATATAGGAATCAAAGTAATTCGATCTGAGCAACAAACTGACGTTGGTATAACACCAATGCCAATAGTCGCGATTCCCAACTATTCTGAACCAATAGTAAGGGAAGAAGAGGAAGAGATAACAGATCTCACCTAACCTCCCGCGCAAAGCGAATTAGATTCACAGGAGAACCCTCAAGAAATTGAGCGTATCCCACATGTTGTTCAAGCCCCGCATAGGTCACAAAGGCTAATTGAATTATCTCAAAGAGCAGAAATGTTGCTAATTGAGGATAATGAACCTAGCACCTACAAAGAAGCTATGCTGAGCCCAGACTCCAAAAAATGGCTAGGAGCCATGAAATACGAAATGGAATTCATGTCCGAAAACCAAGTTTGGAACTTGGTGGATTTTCCCGATGGAGTAACACCCATAGGATGCAAATGGATTTTCAAAATGAAAACAGACAAGTATGGAAACGTAAACGTTTTCAAAGCTAGACTCGTGGATAAAGGTTACAAACAAATTCATGGTATAGACTATGATGGAACCTTTTCCCCTGTCGCAATGCTTAAATCCATAAGGATTATTCTAGCAATTACCGCTCATTATGATTATGAGATTTGGCAAATGGATGTCAAAACCGCCTTCCTAAATGGAAATTTGGAAGAAGATGTGTACATTACACAACCTGAAGGTTTTGAGGACACCGAAAATGCTGGAAAAGTTTGCAAGCTTCAAAGATCCATTTATGGACTGAATTAAGCAAGTAGGAGCTAGAATCTTCGTTTCGACGAGAGAATGAAAGAGTTTGGTTTTATGAAAAACGAAGAAGAATCTCGTGTTTACAAGAAGGTTAGTGGGAGCAACCTAGTTTTCTTGGTCATGTATGTGGATGACATATTACTCATTGGAAACAACGTTCCTATGCTAGAATTTGTAAAGAAATGGCTAAGGAAGTGTTTTTCAATGAAAGAGCTTGGAGATGCAGAGTATATATTGGGCATCAAGATCTATAGAGATAGATCAAGAAGGATGATTGGACTCAGCCAAGAAACTTATATAGATAAGATTCTTGGAAGATTCCAAATGAAAGGCTCTAAGAAATGCTTTCTACCCATGACACATGGTACAGTGCTTAGCAAGACTCAATGTCCTCAAAACAAAGATGAGCAAGCACATATGAATAAGGTACCTTATGCTTCGACTATAGGATATACCAAGAAATGATCCATCATGTACGCCATGATCTGCACTCGACCGAACGTCTCATATGCCTTGAGCATGTGTAGTCGTTACCAATCTAATCCAGGTGAGGCACACAGGACCGCAACCAAGGATATCCTGAAGTACTTAAGAAGCACAAAGGATCATTTCTTGGTATATGGCGGAAAGGAAGAACTAATCGTGGAAGGCCATGTGGATGCGAGCTTCCAGACAAATAGAGATGACTACCGATCACAATCTGGTTACGTCTATTGTCTCAATGGAGGAGCAGTGAGCTGGAAAAGCTTTAAACAGAGCACTATAGCAGACTCTACCACAGAAGCAGAATACCTAGCCGCTTCAGAAGCAACCAACGAGTTGGATAAAGAAGTTCATCATAGAACTTGGTGTCGTTCCTAGCATTCAAAAGAGAATAACTCTATATTGTGACAACAATGGAGCTACCGCCCAAGCTAAGGAACCAAGATCACACCAAAAGTCCAAACATATCCAAAGGAAGTACCACCTGATAAGAGAAATCACAGAGCGAAAGGATGTGGTCATTTGCAAAGTTCACACGGATCACAACATAGCAGATCCTTTAACTAAACCACTACCTCAACCCAAACATGAGAGTCATACGAGGGACATTGGTATAAAGCGCATCGAAGAATGGCTTTAGTGTGTAACTAGATTAATAAAAGAGTTTATGTAATTAATTACCTACATTCGATATATGAAATAAATTATTAATTTATTTCGTCGTTTTAAATAAAGGTTTAGTATTTAAAACGACAAGTCCAAAAATGATGAGGCATTCTAAGTATGACTTGTCAGATACGTGATCTGATGAATGAAACCCTATTAAGTGAATTTAGAATAGACTCGTCATAAAAGTTCGTAGTCCAGGTCGTTGAAATGGACAACAACGACTCAAGAAGACTAGCATGTGAGATTGACCGATAGCGCAGTTTCAAGGGCTATGAGAACTGGGAGTTCTAGTCAATTACATGGGTGTATAATTGGGAATATACACTGAACAAACCCAACAAAGAGAGTTGTTCAATAAAGTAATGAAATACGTCATGAACTCTCTTAGGCAAGATTGAGAAGATTCTTTAAAACATGAGTACTTCACTCATCTTATGTAAGGACTGTCGAACTTTAGTACCGCCAAACGCTGCGCCGTAAAAGGAGGTTATAAAAATGGAGTTATCAGGAATGACATGATAGACATACAGTTAAGTGGGAGTACAAGAGTGGATTATATCCTCCTAGGGGTGGGAATCGGGCGGGCGCGGTCGGGCTCGGGCTACAAAGTGCCGGGCTCGGGCGGATCGGGCTCGGGCGGATCGGGCTCGGATAAACCGAGCCCGAGGTAGTGAGCCGGGCGGATCGGGCCGGGTGAATCATGGAATTGAAGTGCCCGTAGCCCGTCCGAGCCCGACTGCCCGAGCGGGTTCCAACGGGCTCGGGTTTTTGAGATTTCTTTTTTTTTTCCTTTCTTTTTTTTTCCTTTCTTTTTTTTTGAGAAGATTTTTTTATTAATTAACCTAAATATTTTTGAAACCCTAGATTCCCACCCCTACCCATCATACAGTACATGTTTACCTTCTTCATCTCTTGATTAGGTTTTAGTGTTTATTAGGTTTTTATGAGTAATGGAATTTGGGGAAGACTTGAATGGCAAGGTCTTTTCAGAACAAGTTTCAGTATGGTTTCAAAAACAACAGAAGACAAAAAACAACAATCAACAAGGACAACAACAAAGGAAAGAGAAGAAGAGAGAGAAAATTTATTCTCATTAAGAAATCATCAAAAACTGGAAGAGGACAACAAAAATCTGAGTCTGGATCCTCAGAGGAATCATCAATATCATCATCATCTTCATCATCATCATCATCATCAGACCCATCCCCATCAAGAAGAAAACGAAGAAGAAGAAGAAGATCTAACTCATCAACACCCACATCTTCACCTTCATCAACAAGAACAAGGGTTTCATGGATTTTATCAACTTCATCAACCAACATCACTATATGGTGTTGAATAGATGAGAAGGGGAGAGAGAGTAGAGAGAGGAGGCGGCTAAGAGAGAGAGGCAGAGAGAAAGTTAGGTTAATATTAGGGTTTCTTTGTTGAAGAGATGAGGGTTTTATAATAGATTCGGGCGGGTTGACGCGGGCGGGTTGACGCGGGCGGGTTGACGCGGGCGGGTTGACGCGGGCGGGTTGACGCGGGCGGGTGGCGGACGGACCTAACGGGCCGGGACTCGGAATTGAGGGTCTGTGCGAGTCCCGGCCCAATAAGCCCGAGCCATCGGGCCGGGTATGCCCGGCTCGGGTAGGACTCGGGCTGCGGGTCAAAACGGTCCGGGACGAACGGGCCGGACCCTGGGTTCCCGGACCGTTTTCCCAGCCCTATGTCCTCCTAACAAAGTTAGGTACGATATTTCCGGGCAGCTTGAGGAGAGGCAACTGAAAATGTGTGGCCACACTCGAATGGGTTGAAACAATCATTCGCTGGGTCAGTTGTTCTCCAGATCAAGAAAGTCTGAATGATATGACGTATCAGATGAGATACAATCTAAAGACGCTCAAAAGATAGAGAGAATCAGATATGAAAGAGAAGTCTAGAAAAGGTAAAAACCCAATTTTAGGGGCAACCGGGGATTCCATTAAGAGAGCTCCCCTGGCCGGCCACTCAAAGGGGTTGGGCCGGGCAGAGCAAGCCCATTAAGGGCTGCTCTGGCCGGCCATACCAAAGGGGAATCCCTTTTAGGGTTTTCCCCCATAAAAGAATCCAAATTGGTTTAAACACTGATTTGTACTTATCTTTTCTGAAAGAGCCTTTTTAGGATTCCTTATTTGAGTAGAACTCTACTTAGGGAATGCCTATATAAAGGCTCATTAGTAGTTCAGAAAAGGTGTGGAATTTTCTCAGACATAATCAATTCTCTCACACATAAAAGAGAGAAAAGATAAAAGATAAAAGAGAAAAGCTCCCATTCTATCTTTAGAGTCAAGGAGAAAGATTCTTCTCAACCTTCCATTGAAGTTCTAGTAGACATCAAGGAAGAGAGATCAAGTTATACTACTCCGTGTCTCAAGTAGAGGAGCTTTACTTGAAGTTCTTAATCTTTCGAATACTTGTCGGAATTTTATTCGAGGGAAGCGAATTAAAGGTTAGTTTTCTTATTCTAATTCTTAATAGTTCATGTATAGATCCTGGACATAACTTAGTGTTAAACATTAGATGTTTGAAATTCCGCTATTGATGGGTCATGAAAATGTCCCATCAGAGTCGTTTAAATTAGCTGAGTTAGTCTGTTTTGAGTCTTTATTGTAATAAAATGGTTGATTTTCTTGATTAAGTGTATTTAGCAGAGTTAGGTATGAAAAACGGATAGAAACGGATGCAAAGGGGTAGTTTGGTCATTTGGAGTCAAGGGGCATTCTGATATTTTGGCCAATGCGAGTACATGAGTGAAAAGTAGAGGTCGAGACGAGTCCGTAGGAGATAACAGAAGTCAAATCGGAGCCTCTTTTTCTTACTTCTTGTAGTAGAGAAACCCTAAAACCATTTCTTCTCTTCTAGCCTCCTTTTCTCTCTACCTCTTCAAAAACCAAAAAAACTCTAATATCTTTTCTCATCCAATCTTCTTCTTCTTTTCTAATTTCTTCTCTACAACTTCTTTCTACCTCTAATTTCTTCATCTAAACTTCTAATTTCTCCTTCTATTTCTCTTCTTTCATCTTCTAAAAAGCTATTGTTTGGAGTTTTGGGTAATATTCTTGGAAATATTTGGAGCTAATATTGGACATCAACATGGAGGCACAAGGAGCTAGGGATCTAAATCTCATTTGGTGATTTCTTTTCATTATCTTTTGTAATTCCATTTACTTTAGAATTTCAATGAATATTACTTTAGATTTCATGAGTAGCTAATCTTGTATCTAGGGTGTAGAGGAAACCCATACTTGGGCTTATTTTGAGATATGTTATAAATCAATGAATCCTTATATTGAGCTTCAATGCCTATTGATTGTCATTTCATGTTGATTCTATAATCTTTTTATCATTCATGCATTATAATTAGATATTTCATGCGTTTATTGAATTATTAGATGAGATATGCCTTTTAGATCATGAATGATAGTTTAGGAATTTAGTTTTATTTGATAGTCAATCAAATATTCTTGATTTTGAATTGTGTTATTAACGAATATTATCCGAAACCTAATTAGTTCATTAAGCTAGGTTTTGAGTTATAAACAAAAAGTGATTTGTTGATTGAATGCTTGTCTTAAGTAGTCCATTTATGTGGTGAAATCGAAATCCCTAGATCCTTCTTCTCACCTTGATTTCATTATTATTAGTCTTATAACATTGTTTTCTTTCTTTAAATAGTTTCAAAATCAAACCAAAAATTTGAAAGGGGGTTTTAATTCAAGATTTAGGTAAAATAGCTTGTCTTTTGGAACGATACTCGATCTTATTTTGAATACTATAACTTGACCCCTACACTTGGGGAAAGACCTAGTTTTAGGCCCATCAAGTTTTTGGCGCCGCTGCCGGGGATAAGTTTAATTTTATTTTCAATCTTGAATTGATTTTTATTTTTATTTATGTCTCTTTTGATTACTTTGACTTGCTTTTCTTTTCTTTGTGTAGATTCTTAAAGGAGCTAAAGGGAAGGAGCATCAAGCAAGAGGACATCAAAGAGGATTTTTTTTTTAGATTTTAGTTATTTTAGTACTTTATTTTTATTTTGGTGAGAGAGTGTTATAAACTTTTTTGTATTTCTTTATTTTTATTGTTTTGTTTTAAGGCCTTTATTGTTTTGACCCTAAATTGGAGGGCATTTAATTTTGTAACCGAAACTAAGAAGCCTCGGGTTCGGACACTTGCGGGAAGAGTGGTCCGGGTCGTCTACAAAGGTCGTCGCCCGTCTTGAACGGGAGGTAACTTCTAGATCACCCACGAATCTCCTGTAAATGGGTACTTGTGATGTTTTTGCTTGCCTAATTGATTGTCGAACTGTTAGTTTAATTATCATACTAGTAAGGACATTAACCCATTACAAGATAGGAGTCGGATTTCATCACCGGTCTCTTGCCCATATAGGTAACAACATTGCGCGATCCCAAGCCTCACTTAAAATTAAAATCGATTTAGACATTGGCCAAGGGTAACGAGCTTATAGGACCTTCTTGACAAATCTCGAACTTGATTAGTATTTGGAGTTTTCCCAAGAAGAGGGAACGATCCAAGCGCACAATTCTTTTCCACGGCCGCCTCGAGAAGAGGAAACGTTGCCAAGGGTCTAGTTATTTTCAGCTTTCATAGTTGGCTGTCCCCTAGAGAATTGCTTGATCGTTGTACTGTGACGGAGTAACTCCTCAGAAGAATCATAGTTCAAGTTTTGGTAAGAAGTAGAAGCTGTCTAGATCAATTTTTAGGTGAAAAAGACTACCCAGTTGGCTAGATTGTGTCTAGGTTGCTTGGTGGAGTCAGCTTGCTTGCTTCGTTGTTTTCCTTAGGATCTTCGTAGTTTCCTTACTCCTTTTATTTTCAAAAATAAAAAAAAAAAAAAAATTTTCAAAAGAGTCCCTTCCCTTGTCTTTTGGTTTATGCCCCCTAGGTTGCGTGATAAGAGAGGTCGTTTTGTTAAAGAGTCTGATTTGAGTATTTTACTTGAAAACCTTTCTTTAAATGAGTCTATGGAGGATCACGTTGATCAAGCTAGGGTGGAGGATCAACCTATGACTCTAAAAAACTACATGCATCGGGCTAGAGTTAGCCAACCATCATGCATTATGATGAGACATGAAAATGTCCCATCTTAGTCTCTTAAATTGGATGAGTTAGTCTATCTAGAGCAAGTTACTCTCATGAATTACCTCTTTTTCTACTCAGGTACCTTTTTCAGAGTTATATGTGCAAAACGGATAAAAGTCGGAAGAATGCAGACGAGGGGTATTGTGGTCATTTGTTGATTCTGATTTCATGATTGAGATTAGTGTTTGGATGGAAAGTAGAGTCCAAGACGAGCCCGTAGGCGAAAACGGAAGTCAAATCGGAGTTCAGATGAGTAAATTAGAGCGAGTCAAAGTTCGGGTCAAAATTGGTGGACTAAATGTCAAGAAGACACGTGGCCGCAGATTAAAGCTTGAGCCGTACAGCGTCCGTCCAGCCGCGAAGCACCGAATAATGAAATTAACAACCAACCGCCTCAGCTGACGTCATGATGACGTCATCATCTTCACCGCAGATGACGTCATCGCCGTTTTTCATTGTTTCTTAAAACCGAAGCTGCCATTTTCTTGCAAACCGACTCCAATCAATTCAGAAAAAAAGGAAACCAAAGAAGAAGAACAAAAGGAAAGAAGGAGAGGAAGACCGACCTATCAACACTATAAAAAGAGAAGGAGTAGAGAGAGAAGAGGCATCCTCACCATTAAAGCCAAATCCGAGGTATAGAGAGAGAAAGTAAGTTTAGAAAGTTTCTGTTCTGCTTCAATGGTAAGGGGAGCTAAGGATTGTTGTTGGGGAACTATTATGGTTGGGGAGCTGCCAAGATTAGTAAAGGGAGATGTAAGTTTTGAGTTATTATTTTAAAGACCTTCTAAGATTCACAATTTAAGGGACTCAAGTGTAATATATGGAAATATACCAGAATTAAAGAAAAGAAAAAAACGGTGCCTTCTTCTTCCACTCGATCTCTCTTCAAATCGTCTCTCCTAACCTATGTCCGACTTCTTTCAATCTTTTCCGGTCATCAACTACAAAATTCCGGCTAATTCTTCCCTAGTATTTTCTCTAATGAAGAAGACATCAACCAAAATCTTGTGAGTTTTTCTTCCCCTTTTAATTTCTAGGGTTTTGCTGAGAATTTGTAATAAGATGATATTAGTTGCTTATTTGTTTTCCCCCTTTTGTTATACTTAAGATTGTTTAGTTAGCTTCAAAACTTGTTATTGCAATATGTTCTTTGATTTGGCTTTGGTACTTAGGCGTTTCGTAAGCTAAATCTTTTATCAAGTACTGTAAACAAATGTAGACTACTACAACATGTTATGCACTTAGAATTTTTATGTTTGTTTTTGCAGAACAAGCGAATTGGTAAACTTTTAGATAATAGGAAAGCTTGTGGTGGCGAAGACACAAACAAACCGATAAGTCCGAAATCGATGAACAAAATGCAAGACACCCTTGAAAGCATATATCAAGATTCTGCTGAAAAGGGAAATCAAGTCTCAGACGAAGAAGATGAGGGTGATTCATCGATGGCGGCGATTCAAGCGATGGAGATGAAGATTATGAGTAAAATTGACCATAGTATAATTTGATGAATCTCTTTGTGACTATTTTGTTAAGAGAATTGATATTTTTATATCTCCAATATAATCATACTATTCATCAAATTTCAATGGGAAGAAATTTTAGTAATGTACCTAGTTTTTTCATTTTTTGAGGTTTTGCTATTACAATGATGAAATCATGGATATGTGGTTCCCTAGGTTGTTTTCACCTTTTTTGTCTAATTTCCCTCAACTGGGGGGAAATTTGTTTAAGAAAATATCATAATCATGTGGTTCCCTAGGGAAAACTTACTGTTTTCACCTTGGTTTGCCTAATTTCCCTTAGCTGGGGGGAAATGTTTCAAAAATTTCCCCAGGGAAATATCTGAACGAACCGAATGGTTCTGCCTCTTTTTGGGCAATTTTTTAAAGTTGAAGGAAGAAAGAAAAATAAAATTTAACCGAAAATATTTGTCTTGGAATTTCTTACATCTTGATATAGATCTTCATCTATAATAACATTGTTTGATTGAGTTGGTGGTTGTTGGTTCAATTGAAAAATATGTTATTCCTCCATTAAAGAAGCAACATCATAGATATCGTGAGACATAATAAACGTTACTATCCAATAGAAAAGAGAGTGAACTCGTTGCTTATTAGTAATGGTTCTTGTATAACTTGATTGTGGAGAAGAAAGATAGATATTGTTATTGAAATAATTAGGGTTTAAGGAAGAATAGAAAAGAAAAATTACTATCAAACTTTTTAAAATTTTGAATTATATAATTTTTTCTAATCCATCTATATTTCATTATTTAGTTTCAGATCCAAAAAATAGCTCCTAATACCAAATTGGTATAGGGAGCTGTAGTACAAAAAATTGACTTTGTACTACAGCTCCCCAACAACAATCTCCAGCTCCCCTTACCAATCGCCTTCTTCTTCCTCTAATTCTTCTATTTTTGAGAGAGAAAAAGTTAGATAGAAAGAGTTAAGAGAGAGAGATACTGTAGAGAGAGAAAGATTGAATAAAAATAATAAAAACCATTGAAATTCTCTTTTCTTCTTCTTTCTCCATTGTTACTGTTAGAGAGAGAGAGAGAGCTCCTGTGTTTATTAGAGAGATAAAGAGAGAAGATAGAGTGAAAAAGAAGGAGAAAACAGTAGAGAGAGAGAAAAACCAGAGAAGAAAAATAATTTTCCCACAAAGAAGTATTTTCCGAGAAGACGAGAAAACTATTTTCCCAAAGGGTCTGTCTGGCTGCGCAGAAGGAAAAAGGGAAAAAAAGGTGTTTTCTCTCCAATTCTTTTTCTCTTATCAATAATTGAACCATGTCTTTGATATTCATAGGTTTCTAACTCTCCCACTAGGATAAAGGATGAAACCCTAACATAAGTATTTAAATTTTAATATCGTATTTATTTTATTATCTCGTGTAAAGTGCTTAAAGTTTCGAATTAATCGTACTTCGGTTAGTCTAATAAACTAACAACTTGGATTTAAATTGCAATATATTTGAAGTGAAGTGGGTTATGGGTTTTGATCATTATTAAAGTGTTTTATTGTCTTATTTTCCGAAAATTGAAGATTGAGTTCTAACAATTTTTGAGTTATCAAAAGAGGGATAATAATTTCAATTAGATATTAGATTCGAATATGATTGTTAGTGGTGAATTCCAATATCCTAGATTTACCAACTTATAGCTTTTCATCACAACTTTATTTTATTTTCTAAGTTTCAATTTTTAGCTTTCCAAACATCTTCACAAAATCAATTATTTTCTTTCCTAGTTTATTAGTTAATTTTAGGTTTAGGTTTAATTCCAAACAAATCTCCGTGGGAGCGACCTCGTAATACTTGCCACATTCACATACGGTTCGTGCACTTGCGAGTTTTAATTTAGTCTAGTTACCTAGTATTTAGGTTCACTAGATTTCACATCACATTAGGCTACCCCCGACTTACACTTATTTCGAGTTAAAGTCGGGAATCATCAATATGCTTCCGGTGTTTCGTGGTTTAGAGAACGAGAACGAGTACTATCATGTTAGGGAATTTGAGGACGTTTGTAAGACCATGAAAGTCCCTAACTCGATTGATGCCGTTAGATTAAGGTTGTTCCCTTTTTCTCTCTTTTATGTTCAAGTACCTTTTTGCAGAGTTACGCGTGCGAAACGGATAAAGTCGGAAGGAATGCAGACTAGGGGCATTTTAGTCATTTGTTGATTCTGACCTCTTGGTCAAGATTAATACTCGGATGAGAAGAGGGGTCCATGACGAGTCCGTAGGCGAAAGCAGAAGTCAGATCGGAGTCCGGATGACAAAGTTAGACCAGGTCAAAGTCCGAGTCAAATCAGTTGACTAAAAGTCAACATATACTATCAGAGACACGTGGCGTGCAAGCTGAAGGTGAGGGTGAATATTTCGGTATATTGGTGGTCACGCAGGTTGTATTCGGGATAACTTCTAAGACCCTCACTCCGTGTAACCCGGCGCAAGTTACTTCAATACTCCCATGTTCGATCTAACGGTCTATACATTCGCCGTCCACATGTTCTAATCCGAGGAGTCGTGTCATACCAGATTCAGCCGGCCGCAACTCACTGAATATGTCGTCTATCAAGTATCAACCAGCTCCGGTTCTGTCTCTCTCCCTCCCTTATCTTTTATCAAATTCAAAATTCAAGGAGATCTTTATAACCGAGAGAGACAAATCAGAAGGGAGGGAGAAGGATTTGAAATCAAAACAGAAGGAGAAAGAGATGAGACCCGAGTAGAGAGAGAGATGGATTGGAAAAGAAGGAGATCTTCTCGGCTGAGGGATTTCACGGTTTCAAGAGAGAGAAAACCGAGAGATTCGATTCAATTCGAATCAAAACGGATTGGCTGGAGCAACTAAAGTCTATAAAAGAGAAGAGAAAGAGAGAGCTGCAACACCACGGTTCAGAGAAGAAAGTAGAGTTAGAGAGAGAGACATTTTTTTTACAGAGAAGAAAGTAGAGAGAGAGAGGGAGAGAACCGAGAGGTTTTGATTTCTGTTTTCTTTGTTTTCATTTTATTTCTTTGGTTGTGGTTTTCTATTTGTGAGAGATAGAAAGGTTACAGAGAGATAGAGAGTTTACAGAGAAGGAGATTGTAGAGAGAGAGAGAGACCCGAGAGCTTTAATGGATATATTTTCTTGATTTTAATGTTATATCTCTTTGATTATAATTAGTATGTCTTTGTGAGAGAGATAGAGAGAGAGAATTAACAGAGAGATTAAGAAAAGAGAGAGAAAACAGGAAGTTTAGAGAGAGAAAGAGAGTTAAGGAAGGTGAGAAAATAAATTTCCCAGAGGGAAACCATTTCCGGGAAGACGAGAAAATCGTTTTCCCAGAGGGTGCGTTTGGCAGATTTCCGGGAAAAACAGAAGAAAATCAATTCCTTAAGGGTCTGTTTGGTGGGAGAAGCGCAGAAAAGTAAGTTTCTTTCTTCTTTTTCTTCTATTACTTCAAATATTTATCGTTTCTAGCATGAGTAGCTAAGTCCTTTATATCTAGGGTTTTAGATGAAGTTTAAATAATTATTCTAATGATAAATTTATTACAGTTTTTATTATTTTAACGATAATATCTTCCGGGTTTTTTAGACCGTTCATGGACTGAAAACCTGAGTTATACAAAGAACTATCGAATTAGACCAAAATTAATTTGTCCTTAGAATTGTTAGGAAAACGGATTCGAAAACCCTAGGTTCCCTTTTTCTGAATATCGAAATATTTATTTATTTATTTATTTTTCTTGAGTTTTATATTACAATTTTATTTTATCACCATCAAAACCAATTTTAAATCTCAATAGTTTTAAAGTTAGAGTTAGTTTAACTTAGTCTCTGAGGAACGAACCGGTCTTACCGGAACTATTACTTGACGCCCGTATACTTGCGGGTGGAAACCTATTTAGGTAACTTTTTAGGACCATCACTTACAACCTGAGTCTATTTTTACTTGGGCAGAACTTAGTGGTGTCTTTCTAGAAAAATTCTTTCCCAAGCATAAAACTAGAGCTTTAAGGCAGAGTTTGCTTAATTTCGAGCAACTCCAAGGAGAATCTCTCTACACCTATATCGAGAGATTCAATGATATCCTTCTAGAGTGTCCACATCATGGGTTCGAAAAAATGAAACTAGTCCAACTGTTGTATGAAGGAGTAGATTATCCTACCACCTCCATGATCGAGTCATTCTGTAATGACGGGTTCTCCAACAAATCCGCCGATGAGGCCATGGATTTTCTTGAGGAACTAGCCGCACAATCCCAACAATGGGAAACTTCTAGAGAACCTATCACTAGGGCAAAGCCTAATCCAACTAAAGGCAGGATTTATAGAATCGATGATTCTGAGTCCAAACTTGACGCCATTACCAGAAGGTTGGAAGCCTTAGTGATGAATCAACCTAAAACCCTCACGGAGGATCTCACTCATGTCATGAGTGTTGGAAATGAACCCATCTCTTACCCATGTTCTGTCTGTGGAGACCCTACTCATACGGGGAACAAATGTGCCTTATTCTTTGAGTCTGCTAACAGAGAACAAGCTCATGCTCTCTATCAAAACTCTAGGCAAGACAATCGTTAGAAGTATGATCCTTTCTCTAACACGTATAATCCAGGTTGGAGAAACCATCCCAATCTCTCTTGGTCTAAAGGTCAATACCAGAGTCAGCCTAGTAGTTCTATGAACCCTCATGGGTTTAATGCACCTAGCAACCCTTTTGCTCAGCCCAGTGTCCAACATCCACCTGAAAAGAAGACATCATTAGAGGACACCATGCATATGCTAGCTCAGAACCAGGACAGGTTAACTAAGAACCATGAGGAATTTCAGGCATCCACCCGTCAATCTTTGACTAAGCTAGAAATCCAAATAGGTCTACTTCACGAAGCGTTTAGTCAGAGAGAGAAAGGTAAGTTTCCGAGTCAAGTCGAGCAGAACCCAAAAGGTCTATTAGGTAGACCACCACCAGATGAAGCTAATGCGATAACAACCCTTAGAAGTGGTAAAATTGTGGATAACAAGGTAAGAGTTCCTGAAGAGGAAGAGAGTGAGAACGAACCATCCTCGTTGCCAACCAAGGTCTCTAGGGATGAGCCTGAAAAGGCTCCTGAGTCAGAAAGTCCACCCTTAGTATACGAGCCTTATGTCCCTAGAGCTCCATACCCTCAACGTTTGGTCGAGTCAAAGAAGAAATCTCAGTTTCAGGAGATAATGGAGTTGTTCAAACAAGTTAGTATCAACATTCCACTATTAGATGCGATCAAACAGATCCCAGCTTACGCCAAGTTTCTCAAGGATTTATGTACGAGTAAGCGTAAGATGAATGTGCATAAGAAATTTTTCCTTATGTCCCTAGAGCTCCATACCCTCAAAGTTTGGTCGAGTCAAAAAAGAAATCTCAGTTTCAGGAGATAATGGAGTTGTTCAAACAAGTTAGTATCAACATTCCACTATTAGATGCGATCAAACAGATCCCAGCTTACGCCAAGTTTCTCAAGTTAGTATCAACATTCCACTATTAGATGCGATCAACATTCCACTTGACCGGTGCCTACATAGTTGAACGGTGCTAATAGAGAAAAGAACGGTTGGGTCTCGTGCTAACAGAGATGGATGCTAACAACCTTTTGGCCCGGTGCCTTTAGAAGCACCCAAGGGATAAAGTTCAAATCTATATTAATAGCGATGTAATGGATTACAATAGAAAGATTCTAAGTAGATAATATTAAATTTGTAACTATCTTATGACATATATAGAAAACTAGATGTGATCACTGCTTTCAGCAAACTTTATATAATTTTCAAACTATTATCAATATCATAAAAGCCTTCCCAAAGATAAACAAAATGCAACTGAATATGTCGTCGGTTCATATAGCTAAATGGCCCCCCTTCTTTCCCCTCTACTAAAATTAACGTTGACGCTTCTTTTATTAGTGTTGCAACGAAATAGGTACCAGTTTGATAGTGTACAATTCACAATCCAAATTTATAGTTGCTAAGGTGAGCACGACTCGTGCCAGAAATAGTGAAGAAAGTGAAGTTATTGCAATTCTAAATAGCTTCATTTGGGCAAGAAAATAATCACACTCAGATCATTGTGGAAAGCAATAACATCAACCTGATTAGTCATCTGAATAATCCCAGCCATAAAGTCCAACGACAATCGATGGTTCACATCAAAAGAGAAATGCAAAGCATTTGATTCAACCACAACAAGATAAATCTTAATACTCAGGCAGCCAAACTCGCGAAATGGACTCGTAGAAATGATATATCTAAATCTTGAAACTGTATTTTCTACTTTCTGTTGAATCTGTATTATAATGCTACTCTGTTGTCTTGGTTTATTATATGTATGTTTTAACAAAAAAAAATACATTTATGAACAAATGTGATATTTCACATATCTATATATAAAATACTTAGTAGGCATGTTCTTAACACTGTAGATGTAGGTGTTTTAAGACATTGAGTATACAAACAAAGTGTTTAGTGATAAACATTTATGACATCTCATTGTTACAATGGTTATTATTTTTATTACAAATACTCTATTACAAGATTATTATCTTATGCATAATAAGAATTATTGTACTAAAATATTATTTTACATAATAATATATCTTATAACGTAAAAAGTATTGTTGTACTAAAATATTATTCCATAATAATATATCTTATTATTTTACAATTACTTCATACTTTTATCGTTCCATGTAATACAAAATTATTTTACTACTATTAGACATACCTAAATTTGAGAAGGAAAGAAGAAGAAGAAGAAAATCGTTGAGATTGGAGAGTCAGTCGATAACCTTTACAAAAGATCGGCAACATATAAGAAAATAATAACGAAATTTTAAAGAAGAAGAAAGATAAACAAGTAAGAAAAAAATGAAAAAAAATTGTTAATTACAAAATAATTTAAGTACAACATAAGAAAAATATTATTGAAAAAACAAACAAGACTTGGGGGTCTATAAAGAAACTTGGACACAATTAAGTGCCAAAAAAAAATTTAGTTATGAAGTGTCGATTTGATAAGATTTGAACCCCTGACCTACAATGCCTATGCCAGCGATACCATCATGGGCAGGACTGAGGGACTATGGCAAAATGTGAAGGGGCCTATGGACTCCCAAAATATAATGTTCACTACCGCACACATAGTAAAGAATTGCTTATTCAAAGTTCTAGCGTATGAATTTACATTAGTTAATCTTCATAAATTTACATGAATTTCAACTTCTAATAGTTTTCCCCAAAATAAATGATATGATTTGACAATTTTTATCAACTATATCCATTGGGTTAATTTGCTGTGAGCTGTGTCCAAGGGACTTTTGTGTTGGTGCGTGTTCGGTTGTTTTTTTTCTCCTTTTAGTTTGTTGGTTAGCTCTTGTTGCCGGTCGAGCTCTTGTTGGCTTCTTTGCCTCTTTTTGTTGCTTCTCTCTGGTACCACTAGCCAAAGTTCTTGGTCTTGGATCTAGTATTGATCAAGGGCTAGGTGGCGATTCTACTAACTGAGTGGTATAAGACACAAGTTAGTAGGAATACTTTTTGGTTCTTTGGCAACTTGTACCAGCTGGTGGTTGTTTATGTTTGCTTTCGTGTATGGTTTGTCTTAGTCTGTTAGTGTGTAATCGATTACCTTTCTAGTTATTTGGTTCTGGTTTGTGTAGTTGTAGCTTGTTCCTTTTACCTTTCCTTTTTCTTGTTCTATTAGTTTGCTCTGGGTTTCTATCCTTTGTTTATCTTTCTTGTTCTTTTTTCCTTCTCTCTTCTCTTGTTCAGATTTACAGTTCTCCTAGTAGTGCCTTTAGACTTTTCATGGACTACCCGAGACCAGACCTATCCATTCTAGCATGGAACATCAGAGGATGTGGGCAATTCTTGAACCGCAAACACCTCTATAGCCTTATCAACTCGCATAAACCCGAGTTTATATTCCTTTCCGAGACTAAGAGTACTAAGAATCAGCTCAATAAGCTTATCAACTTACATGCTAATTACAATAAATTCTTAGTTGAGCCCAAGAATAAAGCTGGTGGGCTTGCATTATATTGGACCAATGAGTATAGTGTTAACACACTATACGCGGATGATCATGTCATTCACACTAAATGCACCCACAACAGTAATGAGAATAGCTTTGTCTTAACGGGCTTCTACGAAAGCCCATACAGTAAAAAACGGATGGCACCCTGGGACACGCTTATTAATCAGAATATAGAGACCTCAGTCCCATGGGTGGTCATCGGAGACCTGAACACCATCCTCCATCCTTCGGAAAAGGAAGGAGGCAAAGAGGAGCTCCCTAGTCATGTCAAAAAAATTAACCAAGTAATTAACAATTTAGGCCTTAGAGACGCGGGTTTTAGGGGCAACACTTTTACTTGGACCAACAAACATTTTAAGGGCACCCTCATTAAAGAGAGATTGGACCAGACTCTTACTAATCACAGTTAGCTTATGGATTTCCCCTCCTCTCTTGTTACCTATCTGTCTGGGGTGGGTTCTGATCATATTCCCATCTTAATGACCACTACTACTACCTCTAACTAGGGTTGGGAATCGGTCCGGACGGGCAGTCCGCGGACAGACTTGCTCCCGGTCCGGGCGGAACGAACAAAACTCCACGATGACCGTTCGGACTGGAGGACTAAACGGACGGACTAAACGGAATTTTTTCCTCAAAATGTCCGCCCGTGTTCGTTTTATCCATCCGGACATGCCGGGCACCGGTCGGTCGGGCTTCGGGAATGAGAAATAAAATACGTGCAAAGAGGCGAATATTTAGAATTTACTGAAGGCTGAACTAAGCGATAAGTGTAACAAAAATAAAATTAAATTACAAAGCAGACAGAAGATAAATCGAAAAATTAGGTACCAAAGTAGCCTAACATCATTAACTTCAATTCTTCAACACCATTGAATGCACACGATTAACAAAACATCATTCTTAATCTGTTTCAAAATCCACCTGATGCGTTTTCGAACAAACTTGAGTATGCCTAAAGAAACCAATCGTACCAGTCTTAGACTCGCATATCGTTCTTTCACCACAAATTTTACAGACCGCAACTTTTATAATTCTCCCAGCATTATCAGGATCAGGTACTTCAATGATGTCCCACATTTTCCAGATATTGGCAGTCCTCTTCTTCATGTGTTGTTGTTCTATCCTGAAATAACAAATAAGATATAAAAAAGAAATCAAAAAACAGAATATAAGAGTCTAACTCTAACATAACATCACACGACCATGTATGAAATGAAATAGTTACTAACCCTAATAATATGCAATCACAATCGGTCGACATTAACAACCCATATCGGATAAAATGAATATAAGAAAGCATACAAATACATGTTTTACGGACCATGTTGCCAAATCTAAATCAACCCTCATAAACAGGTGGTTGCAAATTTATACTCACAGAGGTGGTTGCAAATTTATACACAAATTATTGTTTGTGTGTTATTGCAAATTTATACACAAATTTATACACAAATAACAAATAAGATACACACAGAAATCAGAAAACATAATATAAGAAAAGATTATACAATAAAAGAAATCAAATAACTCCGCATAACTTGCATCGAGCCATTTCCTTTTCTCTTTCAGGGTTATTAGGGTCAGGCACATTAAAAAGGTCCCACCGTTCCCATACATTAGAAGTTCTCTGTTTTTTTTTTTTTTTCTGAACCTTCAGATAATGCATCAACTGCAACAGCAGCATTAATAACAGAAGGCACAGTAACTGGAACAGCTGTATCTGAAGTAGTACTAGGACCAGAAGCTGAGGAAGCTCCAAGGTCCATGACCTACAACATAACAACTATTTCAGTTGTTCCTAACTCTACAACATGCCTAGAAATCTAGAAACAACATATTTACAATGTTAGAATTTGTCATCATTTGGTAAACAACCTAAATCAGACCATGTTGCCAACTCTAAATCAGCCATCATCAACAGAAAGCGACTCAACTTGAACAAGTCCGAAAACTTCTCAAGGAATCATATCGAGTTAACGAGGTCAATCCTCAAGTCTACCTTCACAAGTCCAACAAAGTTACAACCATCAGAGTCTAACAAAACATCACACAACAAAGTTACAACCATCAAGTCAATCCTCGAGTCTACCTTCTCAAGGAATTCATTCGAATAGTAACAACAACAACATAAACATAAAACATCAAATTCATACAAAAATTTATACTCACAGAGAGAGGTGGTTCAGTGGTTGCAAATTTCAAATGAAATGTGTTGTCATGAAATAGTAAATACAATGAATTAGAAACTAGAATATAATAAAAGATTATACAATATCAGAAAACTAGAATATAATAAAATGAATCAGAAACTAGTTATGAGTTTTACCTTTTGATCTGGTAGATCTTATGATGCAAAATAATCACAGTCCATGTAAGATGAAGAAGAAGAACGAAAAAATAAACAGAGAAAAGAATGAATCAGTAGACAAAAGAAGAAGAACAAACAAAAACATACCAAACAATATGTTAGTATAGGTTTTACCTATATCATATTAATACATCAAAATCAGAAAGAAATTTTCGAACAAAAATCCTTGTTTCGTTCATCTTGATTCAATTCAAAATCTCTTACTCTTTTGTAAGTTGGAAATTTTTTCTAAGTATTTTACTTTTTTTTTGTTTTCTCTGCATTTACCTGAGTGATTCTCAAGTAGTTTTACTATGGACAAGTCATAGTAACTTATTAGGGTTTATGAAATTTATATTGAACCTTTTTCTTACCTTCTTCTCTTACTACTAATTTTCTTACTTGGGTTTGCTAAAAATATTGATTTTCAACTGTTCTAGTTAAATTCTTGTTTCAACTCAAGAAGATCATGTAACATAACAAGTCTGTTGGGATTTTCTGAAAACAAAAAATATGAACCACAAAATACGAACCACAATATATTTCTAAATCTTAAACAAAAGGAGAATAAAAGAGATATAAGGGATTTAGGGTTGAACCGTACCTTTGATCGTTGAGGGTTGAACAGTAGAAGAATGAAGATATAATCAAAACTAACAAAGATTAGGGATTTAGGATTGATTGTTTGAACTGTTGAAGCCTTGAAGGTCGATGACTCGATTCGAGAAGATTAGAGATTTCAGAAATTAGGGGTTTAGGATTTTAAGGTTAACCACTTCTAAGTTTTTTTTTCAGAGGTGAGAAGAAGAAGAAATGAGAGGATTTAGGTTTTCTTTATTATATACTTAGGCTGAAGAAATCCGACGGCTATGATGAAACCCTACAAAATCTAATGGTCACGCTTCTTCCGGACAGTGGTGTGGACTAAACGGTTCCAAACAAACGGACGGGTATTCGGTCGGGCGGCCGTTCATTATCTAAAGTGGTCGGTCACGGGCGAACCTCCGGACAGGCCCTTTTGTCCGTGACCGTCCGCTAGAGCCTTCACGGTCGGACAGGCTTTGCCCGATTCGGTCACGGGCGGTCGCGGTCCTTTGCGGACATGGGCGGACGCGGGCGGATTCGGGTTTTCGGACCAAATTCCCAACCCTACCTCTAACTTGAGTAAGAGGTGTAGGGATTTATACCCTTCTACTAGTGTTTATAGCGGAAATATGACATCTAATGTCTACACTAGTATTCCCAGGATCACATGCAAAACTAGTAATTAATCTAATGGAGATAGTAGATTACCTTAATCGCTTTTCCCTCGAACTAGTTGAATTGATTGAAGAAGACCAAGAGCTTCAAGTGTAGCTCCTCTACTTGGGACACGAGCAATCAATTTGATCTCCCACCTTGTTGTATAGCTAGCACACCAATGGTGGTTGGATAGAAGAACACCTTCTTCTTTGACTAGATTGATAGTAATGGGAATTAGCTCACTTTCTCTTCTCTACTTGATGTGGTAGAGTAAGAAAGCTTAGAGAGAAATTTCACACCTTATTCTCTGCCCTAAGAGTGTTTATATAGAACCCTAATAAGAATCCACCTCCTTTTAGGTTTCCTAAAACACCCTTTAGAATAAGATTTAGGGAAATAGTCGAAAATAGCAACTATTGGTATTTTCTCAATTCCCTAAGGAGGAGGTGCCCAAACACCACTAAAATTGGCAGATATAATGTTTATTATATGAGCAACTAACCCTCCAAAATTCAGCCCAATCCGAGTCCTAGAAGTACCCGAACCGGTCTAGGCCCAAAAACCCTGTTTTTGGCCTTTTTGTACTATCTTTGCCTAATTCCTTTTTAGGCCTATGAGATATGTTTATGGGACACTCCCATGATTATATCTCACTCCCACTAGTCATATCCTAGATCAATTTGTCACTCTTATGTGTAACCCGTTGTAGGATCCGATCGAAGTTAGCCGCGAATTACTTCGTAATTCGACGATCGTAGTTGGTCTCTAGCTACAACTCTACGATCCCTAAATCAATCGGACTTGATGATCTTCCACATCAATTGTCCTATCCGACAATTTGTTCGCATTGTCACCTTGGTCGAAGGACATCTCCTTCAACTCCTTCAAGAGGCCTTTCAAATTTATTTGAACCTGGATGTCTCATCCAGATTGTGGTAATTTTATTCGTGACTATTGGCCCTCTACTCCCAATCATATCCAGCCAAAACTCAACCAACTAGCGATTAATTTAGCTAGGTGGAATAAACAAGTGTTTGGTCATCTTGATTACAGGATTCAGGATCTGACTGAGGCTCTCCAGAATACTGATTCTTTTGAGGCTTATCATGAGCTGAATAATAAACTAGAGGAAGCTTATAATCAGCTGGAGAGTCTCTGGAAAGAGAAATCCAGAAACGATAATATCCATTTAGGTGACCGAAACACGAAGTTCTTCCATGCTAAAGCCATTAATCGCAATCGGAAAAACCGTATTACGACCATTACAGACAATTCTGGTTCCTGGACTCAGGAGGCCTCGGAAATTACTAACATCTTTTCTTCCAATCTTAAAGCCATTTCCACTTCTAATGGTGCTAGCATCTCTAATGAGCTTCTGGATCTTTTTGTCGGCCAAATTACCGACACTCAAAACATTGTCCTTACCAGTATTCCGTGTGACATTGAAATTCACAAATCTGACATGTCTCTTAAATCTGACTCTGCCCCGGGTCCAGATGGCTCCCCCCCCCTTTTCTATCAAACTAACTGGGATACTGTGAAAGCAGACGTCACCAAGTTAGTATCTGACTTTTTCCATCTAAACCACCTTCATGATCAGGTTAATCATACCCATATATGCCTCATCCCCAAAACCAAATCCCCTCAGACTACGTCAGACTATAGACCCATTAGTCTAATGAATACCACCTACAAAATCATCACCAAAATTCTGGCCAATCGTCTCAAAGCGGTTCTACATGAGATCATATCGCCTTTTCAAGCAGCATATGTTCCTGGTAGACAAATTACTGGTAACATTATTATCAGTCAAGAGGTGGCGCACTCCTTTAAGCTTACTCGAGGTTCGAAAAGTTTCTTTGCTCTTAAACTGGATATGTCTAAAGCTTTCGATCGTATCGAATGGGAATTCTTAGAGGCTGTTATGCGTCGGATGGGGTTTACGGCTCATTAGATTAACCTCATTCACACTTGTATTTCTTTTTCGACCATGGCTCTTCTTATTAATGGCAAACCTGGCCCTACCTTCAATGTCAGCAGGGGTATCAGGCAAGGTGATCCTCTTTCTCCTTTCTTGTTCACTCTTGCCATGGAAGGCCTCAGTCGTCTTCTGGAAACTAACAGAGTAATTACGCCCTTCAAAGGTTTCCCTATCCCCAGAACCAATATTAATATCAAGCACCTCCTAGTCGCTGATGATTGCATCATATTTGGCCAGAATTCCCTGGACAATATCTCTTCGCTTCAGCACATTCTTGATACTTTCTGTTCGGCGTCTGGCCAAATGATTAACTTCGACAAATCTACTATTTTCTTTTCGAAGAACACTCATCTGAAATTCAAACGTATGATTATTCGAAATCTGAAAGTTCACCAATCCTCTAACCTAGATAAATATCTTGGCACTCATCTTTTCATAGGAGCCAATAAACAGAAAGTGTTTTCGTCTCTCACCACTCAAATCCAGAATAAGTTATCCAAATGGCAAGCCTCTCTCCTTTCTCAAGCTGGTCGTTCTATTGTTATTAATACAATAGCAGCGGTTGTTCCCCGATACCAAGTGCAACGCTTTGCCATCCCAAAAGGTATAAGCAATCGCATTGAAGCTCTTCAAAGAGCTTTCTGGTGGGGAAAAACCCAAATCAATTCATACTATTAACTGGTCCGCTATCTGTCTTCCAAAAAAGTTAGGCGGGCATGGATTTCGCCACCCTTTTTTGGATAATCAAGCTTTTTTGAGTAAACTCGCCTGGCGACTCATCAAAGACCCTGGCTCCCCATGGGCTTCTATCCTTAATTCTAAATATTTTACCAAAGTCATAAACCTAAAGAGGCGAAAAATCAGCATTCTTGGTTCTGGAAATCCATATCCAAACATATTGATAAAGTTTCCAATCTTACCTTTTGGGATATTAATAAAGGTACTAACATAAATATTTGGCATGACTACTGGATCCCTAATCATTCTCATCCCTTGAGCAACACTAATAATAGCAACCTCACTGTGGTGGCCCAGCTTATTAGCAATAATAAATGGGATATGAATATTTTAACTCAATGCTTTAACAATGATCTATGCAATACTATCTTGAGTATTAATTTACAGGGACAGCTGGAAGACACAGCTAGATGGTCATTAACCAAATCAGGTAAATTCACAATCAAATCCATGTACTATTATTTGCGAACTGAGAACTATCCTTATGAGACGAAGGAATGGACTTTCATTTGGCACATGCCAATAACGCCCAAAATAAAACTATTCCTATGGAAATGTTGTACTAACAGCTTACTGGTAAGAGATAAAATTGGTAAGTACATTGGAAACAACTATACATGCGAATTTTGTCTAGAACAAGAAACAATGATACATGTCCTTTTACATTGTGATTTGGCGGCCTCAATCTGGTTACATTTTAATATTATTTCGGTTAATATCCTAAATCTTCCTGACTGGATTACTTCATGGAAAGATATAGATGAACAGATAAGTAGCATATTTGCGACCATTCTTTGGCAGATATGGAAAGCCATATGTGATAAATGCTTTTCGTCGACTAATACTCATCCGATGCTGATCATAGATAAAATTAAATGTGATACTAATAATCTCATCAATCATCAGCGTATATCTCAGCAGAACGAAAATGTTATTTTATGGTCACCACCGATAACCCCTTTTATTAAAATTAGTGTGGACGCCTCTTTTATAGCAGCGCAGGAATTAGCAGGTATTGGGTGTATCATGCACGACAACCAAGCAAAATTTATAGCGGCATCGGCTTTCACTATACGGGGCCAAAATGCATAAGAATGTGAATGTGGGGCTATCATCAAAGCTCTCGAGTGGTCTGCGAAACAGAGTATTGCTTATCTTCATATTGAAAGTGATAACCGTAATATAATTCAGAAACTTAACAAATAGCAATCAGATATCTCCTGGCAGACAGAAAAGCTACTAGAAAAGGTGCATCAACTGGAAGGTAACTTCATCAAAGTTATCTATACTCATATCCTCAGAGAAGGCAACTACAAAGCAGATCATTTAGCTAAATGGAGTCGTATGAACGTGGGAATCTGGCTGTGGCTCTCTATATCTGATCTCCCGGAGGCTTTGTATAATTGTTTTAGCTAGTTCTTATTGTTCCTCAACAAAAAAAAAAAACAATTCTCTCTGGCCAGACTTTTCCCTCCGAGTTATGTTTATAAGAATTCAAAAACCTGAACATATTTATAAAGGGGTATTTAGCGGTACCCCCTCATCCCTAATGTCCAATTAGGGATACTCCCTTTTTTAACTGGATATTAGGGATACCCCTTTTTTGTACTTAAAAGTACAAAACTACCCTTATTCTTATTGTTTCTTTTTTTTTTCTTCGATATCTTATACCTCTTTACTCTTTACTCGAACCCTAGAATTCCACCACCTCAATCTCACCCTAATCCCTTTGGCAAATCGGATCTGCAAACACACATCACAAAGTAGGTCTTTTAATTCGTGATTTCTACCTCTTACTGCTAGAACCTTGCTTTCCAACCAAAAAAACACAACCCAGTTATCACAATCCAGACTTAGTAGTAATAACTTGGCAACTACTCAACAAACCCTAGATCTAGGTTTATTCTGGTATTACATGGAGATTGAGGAAACTCATACTCGAAGGCTGCACCACTACCAGAATCTTGCCGATAAACAGTGAAGGAGATTCAACGAGTTAGTAACGTATAGAGGTCAAGGACGAAGAACAGGGAAGTTATATATTACCTTATTCTCTTTTATTTTCAGTTCTTTCCTTTTGTCAAGCTAGGTTAAACTATTATTTAATTATTAGTGTATTCCTTGCGTTCATCTTTGCTAAATTTCTAGATCTGCTTTCCTCCCTGGATCAGATCCCTCCAATTCTGAGTTGACACCCTCTGTAACTCCCTTTTCTAATCTGAATTTCACTCATGCATGTTGATTTCAATGGGTATGGGAGTCTCTTAAACATTTTTTGTTGTTGTTCTTGTTGATTTCTCAGTTTATATAACTAAATAGTTTCTCTTACCCTTCTATATTCTTATGCATATTATTAGCTTAATAGTGTTTGCCATTCTCTCATTATTGTTCTGTTTCTCTTCTTTGGTTAGCTTTAGTATTTTAGCTTCAGTGGTAAGCTTAGATTCAATTAGAGTATTTGCTTTCGTCCTATTTGGGCATTCTCAGCCAGTAAAGAGAACTACTTGTGCTTAGCTTAGGTAGCCTTTAGAGTTGTTAGTTTCAATGTTAGGCGCCTTCTTAGTTATTTCCCTTTCTTGTTAGTGGGTGCCTCTAGAGAGCGGGTCTTTTTGGTTAGAGTTGTTTTCGGCTAGTGGGTGCCTGCTAATCTCTGCCCTCTATGGACCCCACTATTATCGACCTTTCAGTCCTGGCTTGGAATGTTAGAGGGTGTGGTAATTTTCTTAATCGAAAACACCTTTGGACCCTCATCAGAGAACACAAACCTGACATCATCTTCCTTTCGGAAACCAAATGCATGAACACTAATATTAGTAAACTTCTGAACCTGCAAGCGGACTATAATCAGTTCACGATCGAGCCCACTAATAAAGCTGAGGGGCTTGCCATCTTTTGGACCTAGATCTTGACGATTGACATTATCCATGCGGATAATAACATCATTCATGCTAAGGGCACCCACCAAGCCAACAATTTCAACTTTATTATTTCTTGTTTTTATGAGTGCCCATATAACAACAATCGCATGAGACCCTGGAACCAAATTCAAAGTTTGGCTCCCAATGAAAACTTGCCTTGGATGCTTATCGGCGATCTTCCGGCTCATGTTAAGCATATCAAAACCTTTATCAACCACTTGGGCCTGCATGATATTGGATACTGTGGGCCCCCGTTTACCTGGTCGAACAGACAATTTGTTGGTAAGCTCATACAAGAGAGACTGGATCGGGTCTTGACTAACCATCAGTGGCTCATGGACTTTCCTAATTTCTCCCTCAACCATCTCCCAAGAATAGGCTCTGACCATAATCCGATCATCCTTACCACTTTTACTAGACCGAAGCTTGGACCAAATCCATTCAAATTCATTCGTACTTGGATGTCGCATCCAGAGTGCAGCAAATTCCTTAACACCAACTGGATATCGTCTCCCACCAACATTCACCACAAACTAAACTCCCGCGCAGTGAAACTCTCGAGATGGAATAAGACTGTCTTTGGTCATCTTGAAACCAAAATAAAAAACCTTACTACCACTCTCCAGAATGTGTTCAATCAAGAGACCTTTCAGAAGTTAACCAAGCAACTTAAAGAAGTTCACAATCAACAGGAAAGTTTATCGAGGGAAAAATCGCGGATTGCGAACATTCAGCTAGGCAATCGTAATACCAAATACTTCCACTCCAAAGCTATTCACAGAAACAGGAAGAACCAGATTATGTCGATTAAGAAAGAAGATAACACATGGACCAATGATCACAACGAGATTGCCCACATCTTCTCCACCACTCTTCTTGACATCTCCTCCTCTACGGGCACTCAGATTTCTGATGAGATTCTTAGCCTTTTTCCACCCAAAATTATCGACTCTCAGAATACCGTGCCGACAACTGCTCCCAATGATGAGGAGATTAGGAACGCGATTTTTCCCTCAAAGCTGAGGTTGCTCTAGGACCAGATGGTTATCCTCCGTTCTTCTATCAATCCAATTGGAACACTATGAAGCCTGACGTGACGACTTTAATCTTGGACTTCTTCCATACCTCTCATCTTCCACCTTTGTCTAACCACACCCACATTTGCCTTATCCCCAAAAATAAAACCCCCATGTCACTTCGGACTACAGACCCATCAGCTTGCTCAATACCACTTATAAGATCATCACTAAGATCCTGGCCAATCGGCCTAAACGTACTCTTTCCGATATCATCTCTCATTTTCAAGCTGCTTATGTTCCTGGTAGACAAATCAAAGACAATATCATCATTAGCCAGGAACTAACTCACTACTTCAAAACTATCAGATGCTCTAAAAGTTATTTCGATCTTAAATTGGACATGTCCAAGGCTTTTGACCGTATCTAATGGTCATTCCTTGAGACGATTATGGCCCATCTCGGGTTTCACAATAGTTGGATCCAACTTATTCACTCTTGTCTTGCCACGTCTTCTGTGGCGGTCCTCATCAATGGTAGGCCAGGGCCGACTTTTAATGTCACTAGAGGCATTCGCCAAGGGGACCCCCTCTCTCCGTTCCTTTTCACCTTGTCCATGGAGGGCCTAAGCAGCCTTCTTGAAAACAATGACCACTCCAACCATTTCATTGGTTTTCCGATTCCCAAGTCTAATCTTACCATCAAGCATCTGCTTTTCGCAGATGACTGTATCATTTTTGGTCAGAACTCTCTTGATAACATCACTAACCTGAAAAACATTCTTAGTATCTTCAGTAAGGCTTCGGGTCAGATGATTAACTATAACAAATCTACTATTTTCTTCTCTAAGAACACCCACCCAAAGTCTAAAAGAATGATCATCCGCAACCTTAAAGTGCACCAATCCTCCTCTCTCGACAAATACCTCGGTACTCACCTGTTCATTGGAGCTAACAAAAAACAGGCTTTCTCTTCCCTGCTTACGCAAATTCAAAACAAGCTCTCCAAGTGGCAAACCAACCTTCTCTCCCAAGCTGGCCGCTCAGTCATGATTTCAACTATTGTAGCGGTCGTTCCCCGATACCAGATTCAATGCTTTGCCATCCCTAAAGGCATAAGCAATGGCATTGAGACCCTGCAACGGTCTTTTTGGTGGGGAAAATCCAAATCAATTCACACTATCAACTGGTCCAAAATCTGCCTTCCTCGCAATCTGGGAGATCTCGGCTCCAGACTTCCCTCTCTCGATAATCAAGCCTTCCTCAGTAAACTTGCATGGAGAACTTTGAAGAACCCTGACGCTCCTTAGGCGCAAATTCTCAAAGTTAAATACTTTCCCAAGGATCCCAAACCCAATAAGGCCAAATCTAATCATTCTTGGTTGTGGAAGTCTCTTGTTAAGCAGTTCGATCAGGTCTCAAGTCTCATCTTCTGCGACGTTAATGAAGGTACTAACATCAACATTTGGCATGATTATTGGATCCCGGATCACCCCCCGCCGATCAATAATGAAAATAATTGTAATGTAACTAAGGTACCTCGACTTATTGTTAATAATACCTGGAATATGAATGTGCTATCTAATATTTTTAACCCGGATATATGTAATTCTATTCTCAGTATCAATTTGCAGGTACTTCAGAAAGACACGATGAAATGGACTCTGACCAAGTCAGGAAATTTCACTATACGATCAATGTACCGATATCTTCGAACCAAAAATTATGATTATGAAACGATTGAATGGAAATTGATATGGCATATTAACACCACGCCTAGAATTAAATTATTTATATGGAAATGTTGCACGAACAATCTACCGGTGTGAAACAAGATAGGTAATTATATTGGAAATAATTTCAACTGTACCTAGTGCGATAATGTGGAAACAATTTTACATGTACTAATGCACTGCGACTATGCTCGACCTATTTGGGTTCATTTTAATGTGATGACAGACAATATCAACAACCTCAGCGAATGGATTATTCAATGGAAAGACGTGGAAGAGGCAAAGGTAACTCTGTTTGCTAAAATTTTATGGTCTATTTGGAAAGCTAGATGTGACAAAATATTTTCCTTGAGAGACCAATCTCCTTTGCAGGTGATTAACACTATCATGAGCACAATGACAAGCATCACACGCCATAAGAACGACAAAGAGATCGACAACAAGTGTGAATGGACACCTCCAACTAGCCCATACATCAAAATCAACGTGGATGCGAGCCAGCAGGTATTGGTTGTATTATGTATGATGATCAGGCAACCTTCATAGCAGCTCTAGCAGCCAATATTCGAGGCCAAAATTTAGAAGAATGTAAATGTCAGGCGATTCTTCACGCTCTCCGGTGGGTAGCAAACCTCAAGTTGCGGCATATTCAAATAGAAAGTGACAATCAGAACCTAATCAGGCATCTTAACAATAAGTCCTCGGGGATTAAATGGCAATCAGAGAAACACTTAAACAACATCTCTAGGCTCAAAAATGAGTTCGAAGGCCTCATCTTCTCTTATGCTCCGAGACTAGTTAACAAGGAGGCAGATAAATTGGCGAAATGGGGAAGGAAAAACTGTTGTCGGTGTACATGGCACTCGGTTCAAGATCTCTTTTCTACTTCTTTTCTTTAGTGTGTGTTTGTTCCTCAACAAAAAAAAAAGGTTAACATCAACCTCTTTATGTTTCAGACTTGGTAAATTATAGAAAATCAGATGCTCCTTTTCCAATAAACTACGTGTATTATTTCTTTTGGCAAGGAACCTATAATTTCATTAATGATTGAGTAAATCCAAACATCTTACATGGCTTTGATAACATCATGTGATTACAAATGCAAAATACAACATGATGATTTGAGAGAGCACTATTACTGCCATAGTTACAGATACTTGGACATCTAAAGGTCATAACAAAACCCTAAAAGGCTATACTAAGACCCTTAAAGGTCATAACAAGATCTAGATCTTTATATTATTTATACATATGAGTAATGAAGACCACCCATATGAATCGAACTCATGATCTCTTGGATTTCAGAGTAGTACTTATCTTCTATAGCAATTAATGGAGAATCCAGAAATTTGATGAGTTTGAGGATTGAAGTTGACTGCCTGTGAATTTGAAGAAACCATCTTTAAATTTGGTAACTCTAGAAGAGATAGGGGATTCCCAACACCACTTGAAGATACTTTCCATGAAGATGGAGATGATTTTTCATGATCGACCAAACTTGACCCCATGTTAACTTCCTTGTTCCTTTTATCATCTACTCTTGTTACTCCAAAAATTGAGACTAGATCTAACCTAAAATCAAAATAAAAACGAAAGTGAAGAAGATTTCGGGCGAAAGGATTCCTCCCTTCGTCGAAAAATCAAGATTTTGTGAGGTTTGAATGAAGAAGTTAAGAAAACGGTTATGCAGAGAGTTTTGTAGGGAGAGGGACAATAATATATGTTCAACAAGGTGTATTATATGACATAATAATGAATGCACAAATTAATACTATTATGATATATATGACCGATGCAATTGAAAGAATTCAAAATGCATTAAAGCAACAAAATAAATATGTGTCAAAAAGTATCCCATATAACTAGATACTCCATATATTGTTACTTGGAGGCTAAAGACTAAGCATGTCAGTGCATATCCGAATATTCGACATCCGATCTACATCCTATTCGAATTTCAAAAAAATATTCGAAATATCGGATATCGGATTCGGATTCTCTTTATCAGATATCCACTTAACGGACACGGGTATACTGATATTCGATTTGATTCGATAAATATCCGTATCCGATAAGTAATATAAAAAATAATAAAATTTAAATTTATTCCTCATAATATATAAAATGTATGGTTGAGATTTCATATTTAGATCTAATGGTAAAAAATTTAAAGAAAATTTTTAACTTTTCTTTAAAGTTTCGGATATTGGATATTACTCGATATCCATAAATATTATCGGATTCGGATATTGATTTATAATATCTGTCGGATAGTTATCGGATATCAGATAGCTTATCGGATTCATATACGGATAGAGTTTCACGTGATACTAACATCAGGTTTGTTTATTACAAACTTTGATTCTCAAAGAAAGACGCCCTATTTATTTCTTGGGTTATTTCCCAAATGGCCCCCAACTTTGTGACCAGCTTCCTGTCTAGCCCACTATTTTACCAATAAATCCCGTATCGTCCCTTTTTCAGCTACCGTTAACTTTCCGTTACTTTCTCTCCTTCATATCATCTCCTCTCTGCCACATCATTGACCACACCACTTCATCATCTTCTCCGGCGAAGGTCGCCGGTCGGCCAATTTTCCGGCCGACGACGTTCAAACATTTAAAAAAAAAAACTTTTTTTTTGCTCTCCTCTCTCTTTCTAAAATTTTTTTAACTCTCTCACCAGATCTAGAGAGAGTGACTTTTAAAAAAAGAAAAAAAAATTTAGAGAGAGAGGAGAGAGAAAAAAAGTTTTTTTTTTTTTATGTTTGAAGGTCGCCGGCCTGTGACCTTCGCCGGAAAAGATGATGAGGTGGCGTGGTCAATGATGTGGCAGAGAGAGGAGAGAGAGTAACGGAATGTTAAAGATAACGGAAAAAGGAAGCCATACGGGAATTATTACTAAAGTAGGGGGCCAGGCAGGAAGCTGGTCACAAAATTGAGGGCCATTTGAGAAATAAGCCTTATTTCTTTATACATAATTTTCCCTTAATGAAAAAAAATATACATCATTTTTCCACTCATCTGCACATGATATGTTTTAGTCTCTTATAAAAATAATAAGCTAGACACAAAGAAGGATATCGTCCTATTTCTTCATTTTATATTTTGATCAGTGATAGATTTGTTGGTTGAATTTTATGTTGACTAGTTTATAGGATAGAATAGTTCAACAAAAAAAAGTTTATAGGATAGAAACCTAATAGTTGGTATTGTTATTTGAGTGCAAGAAGGCATAAATATTTGCGTGCCCGATGCATTAACGAAATCCATCTTAACTTTAATCGTGCCGATCAACTCGGTAGAAGAGCTAGTACTTGGCATAGTCCCCACATTTTCGCCCCTTGGTATATCACCTAATCTGAGTTTGGTAAAAAGCTTACTTTTTTTTTTGAACGGTAAAGAGCTTACTTGTTTTAATAAACGATCAACTCTTCCACTATATTTTCTCATCAACACATTCATGTTACTATGTTTAGAAGAAAAACAAGCAACTCTTCTCCTTCAATGTTGTTTTAAATAAGACAAGATAGGCCTTCAACAAAAAAAAAAATAAGACAAGATAGGAAACCCAAAATGAGGCAAGGCTAGCAACTATCCTAATTCAAGAATATAGAGAAAACCTTAGAAAATTTGTACCATGGTTTCTTGAAACTTGAAACAGTGGGCTCTTATTTTTTTTATTTTTTTTTTGTTGTTAAGGACTAAATCCGTGCCATGAGTGGAGTCATTTATGATTTAACTGACAAAATACTTGAGCAAATAGGAAGAAAGCTTCATTGGCTTTCATTTGGGTAAAGGTAGAACTTCCAAGCAATTAGGAGATAGATTGTTGGAATCGGTAATTAGCTCAAAAGGAGCTGGACCGGTTTTTCCTTAATTTTAGGTACCTATATTCATCGGAATCTCGATCGAGACGTCTCGTTGGATTCGTGTCGTCGAGCTCTTGAATTTAGACTCAAATTTTGTCCAAATCCGATTCCGTATGAGTGAGTTATTACAAAATTCGTTTGGTTTGGGTACCATTAACTCAAAACCGGGATTTTGAGTTAGTACCACATTTATGAAGGAGGAAACGTTTTATTTCCTTATATAGAATTTTCCATATATTTATGGTATGTTCTTTAAATAGAAAGGTGACTCACGTGGTTTGCACCACGCAAACCACGCACTCGCACGCGCGGCGTGGGCGAATGGGCGTTTAGGGCGCATTGGGCGCATTGGGCGCTTTAGAGGCGCCCGCTCGCACTTTGCACTTCGTCGCGAGGAGCAATTGGAGCCTTTGATTTTACGGTCATAGATTTGATCCGACGGTCAGGATGATTCGTGCTCTTAAGATAGATCCGTTGATGATCTGACGGTGGGCGTTCAAGGCGCGAGATCTTCATAGATCCGTTGAGATCTGACGGTCAAGATGGCACCCGAAAACCAACAGACAAATATGACTGTTGGGAAGCATCCATTCGTCTATAGGCACCTGTCTGAAGTGTCACCAATACTTCTATAAATACCAAACAGAATCCAGCAAACAAAATACGAAAATTTTAGCATTCAAAGTTACATAGCATTTAGAGTTTAAGAAGTCAATTCATTTGTCGTTCTTACTGCTTGTTCTAAGTTCGCACGCTTTCAGAAAACGAAGTACTCTTAGTCGTCATACTGAAAGGTACAGCCGTTGTATCCTGGGAGACAAACACCTTACTGGTTTTTAGTACTAATACCAGGGTGTTCACTGTCTTAAGGAAAGAGACAACTCGACTCGGCTTTCTCTCTCTAATCTTTTATCTAATCCTTGTTTTTAAATCATATTGTTTTCCTTTTAATCTGTTTGAAATACAATATTAATTTTTAGAAATAAAATTATCTCTGAATCTATTTCAGAAAGACACTCTAAAGTGTATCCCTGTTTTTATTAAAAAAAAAAAAAAAACAGGAAGATCTGATTCTTGGTTTTTTATAATACCAGAGAAGCAACAATCTTAAGACAGTGAAGTAATACCATTTTGTTTTCTGGTTGAAACATAAAATTAACTTGTTCTGCTATTTTGATTATCAGAAATGGCAACAACAACAGAATCCGCTGTTAAGCAAGTTGGTCCAACTCACGCTGAAAAACCAGAGAAGTTTTCTGGAGTTGACTTTAAGCGTTGGCAACAAAAGATGCTGTTTTATTTGACTACTTTAGGGTTAGTCAAGTACCTATCTGGACCTAAGCCGACTCTTGAAAGGGATGGAGATGTTCAGCATGTATCCGCCATTGAAGCATGGAAGCATTCAGACTTTCTATGTAAGAATTACATACTTAACTCATTGGAAAATGGTTTATACAATGTCTATTATGGTATAGACACGGCTAAGGAACTCTGGGAGACCTTGGCTAATAAATATAAAACTGAAACAGCAGGAGTTAAGAAATTTATAGTGGGTAGATTTCTGGATTTTAAAATGACTGATTTTAAACCAGTAATGGTTCAAGTCCAGGAATTTCAACTTCTTTTACAAGAATTGAAGTCTGAGAATATGATTGCAAATGAATCATTCCAAGTGAGGACTATGATTGAAAAATTACCTCCATCTTGGAAGGATTTTAAGAACTACTTGAGACATAAGAACAAGGAAATGTCTCTTGAAGAAATTATCCTCAAGTTAAGAATTGAAGAGGATAGTCGTAATGCAGAGAAGAAGATAGAAAAGAATAATTATTCTTCTGCAAAAGTCAACATGGTTGAGGGTGCACCAAACCCCAAACAGAAGAGAAAGAGAATGAGACCAGGTAAGCCATCAAAGAAAAATAATGACCGCTTTGATGGTACTTGTCACAATTGTGGCAAAAAGGGTCATTTTGCTAGAGATTGTCGTACTAAAAACGGCAAATTCAACAAGAACAAGAAGGCTAAAAATCAAGCCTCTCTTGTAGAAGATGAAGAACTCCAGAACCTATGTGCTTTGGTTACTGGAATGGAGGAAGAAATAGAAGAAGTAACAGAAGACCTTCAGAAACTTAATATATGTAATGTAGTTTCTGAAGTCAACTTGGTTGGTGGAAATCCAAGTGATTGGTGGGTTGATACAGGAGCCACTAAACATATTTGTGGAGACAAAAACTTGTTCTCTACATATACCAAAATTCCAGAAGGAGAAACCCTCTTTATGGGAAATGCTTCTACTACTCAAGTTGCTGGAAAAGGGAAGGTAGTCCTGAAATTTACATCAGGAAAAGAAGTTACCCTCAACGATGTATTTCATGCACCAGACATTCGTAAGAATTTGGTATCTGGTTCCTTGCTTTCAAAAAATGGGTTCAAGCTAGTATTTGAGTCTAATAATTTTGTATTAAGCAAGAGTGGTATGTATGTGGGTAAGGGATATATATGTGGGGGGTTATTCAAGATGAATGTAATAACTGTATCTCCAAAAATTATTAATAAAAATAATGTTGCTTATGTTGTTGTTGATTCTTGTAATATTTGGCATAAAAGACTTGGCCATGTAAATAACTATTCATTAAAGAAGTTAATGAATATGGACTTAATCCCAAGATTCGAAGTTGACACTAAAGAAAAGTGTCAAACATGTGTTGAGTCTAAATCGACAAAGACTTCATTTCATTCCATAGAAAGAAATACAGAACCATTAGATTTAATACATAGTGATATATGTGATTTAAAATTGGTTCAGACAAGAGGTGGGAAGAAATACTTTATCACTTTCATTGATGATTCTACTCGTTACTGTTATGTTTACTTACTTAGAAGTAAAGATGAAGCAGTAGAGAAGTTTGAACTTTATAAAAATGAAGTAGAAAATCAACTAAACAAAAAGATAAAAGCACTGAGAAGTAACAGAGGAGGAGAATATGAATCTCCCCTTAAAGAATTATGTGCCAAAAGTGGCATTATTCATCAAACGACAACTCCATACACACCTCAACAAAATGGTGTAGCCGAGCGTAAAAACAGAACCTTAAAAGAGATGATGAATGCTTTGTTACTAAGTTCTGGTTTACCACAGAACTTGTGGGGGGAGGCTTTACTCACAACAAACCATCTATTAAATAGATTGCCCCATAGAAAAACAGGAAAAATTCCATATGAAATATGGAAAGAAAGGAAACCTTCCTTTAAATTCACAAAAGTGTGGGGGTGCCTTGCAAAGGTATTAGTCCCTCTTCCTAAAAGAGTCAAGATAGGACCAAAGACAATAGATTGTGTATATATAGGACCTGCTATGAATAGTGGTGCTTATAGGTTTTTGGTACACAAATCAGAAATATCAGATATTCATCCAAATACTATTTTAGAATCAAGGGATGCTGAGTTCTTTGAACACATCTTTCCCTATAAACAAAATTTGGATAAATCTTCTGAAACTAGAAAACGGGATAGAGAAGAAGATATCCAAATTCTAGAAACATCTCAAAGAGATAGAATGGATGAAAAGGAAAATGAGGTTGAACCTCGAAAGAGTAAAAGGATAAAGGTATCTAAGACTTTTGGTCCTGATTTTCTCACCTATATGGTTGAAAATGAGCCTCAGACATTCACGGAAGCAATGGCTACCCCAGAAGCTCCATTCTGGAAAGAAGCTGTAAATAGTGAAATAGATTCCATTATGCAAAATCATACATGGGAAATTGTAGATCTTCCACCTGGATGTAAACCTTTAGGTTCCAAATGGATTTTTAAGAAGAAATTAAAAACAGATGGATCCACTGACAAGTACAAGGCAAGACTTGTGGCAAAAGGTTTTCGACAACGAGAAGGATTAGACTATTTTGATACCTATTCTCCTGTGAGTCGAATAACCTCTATAAGAATGTTAGTATCCTTAGCATCCTTATATAATTTGGAAATTCACCAGATGGATGTAAAAACTGCTTTTCTAAATGGACATTTAGAAGAAGAAATCTATATGAACCAGCCCGAAGGGTTTGTGGTTCCTGGCCAAGAATAGAAAGTTTGTAGATTAGTGAAATCACTATATGGGTTGAAGCAGGCCCCAAAACAATGGCATGTTAAGTTTGATAATACATTATTATCAAATGGATTCAAAATAAATGAATGTGACAAATGTGTCTATATTAAGAACACAAATAAAGGGTGTGTTATTCTGTGTCTATATGTAGATGACATGCTAATTATGGGAAATAACTTAGATGTCATCAACACTACTAAGAAAATACTTTCTAAGAATTTCGATATGAAAGATTTAGGAAAAGCAGAAGTAATCTTGGGGATCAAACTTACTAAGATAAGTAAAGGGATAAGTTTATCTCAATCTCACTATGTTGAAAAAATTTTAGAAAAATTTAGTAAAAATGATCTCAAGACTGTAGTAACCCCATTAGATCCAAGCATTCATCTTATGAAAAATACTGGGAATGGAGTAAGACAATTAGAATACTCAAGGATTATAGGAAGCCTTATGTATCTGATGAATTGTACTAGACCAGACATAGCTCTCTCGGTTAGTAAATTAAGCAGATTTACTAGTAATCCAAGTAAAACTCACTGGGATGCCATAACAAGGTTGTTACGGTATTTAAGGTATACAAAGGATTATGAACTCCATTATACAAAGTACCCAGAAGTACTTGAGGGATATTGTGATGCAAATTGGATATCAGATACCGATGATACAAGGTCAACCAGTGGTTATGTATTTACACTGGGAGGGGCTGCCATATCTTGGAAATCTTCTAAGCAAGCCTGTATAGCTAGATCAACGATGGATTCAGAATTCATTGCATTGGATAAAGCTGCAGAAGAAGCTGAATGGCTTAGACAATTTTTAGAAGATATACCAATATGGCCTAAGCCTGTGCCTGCAATCAAGATTCATTGTGATAATCAACCTGCGATTGCACAGGCACATAGTAAAATGTATAATGGTAAGTCTCGACACATCCGTCGAAGACATAATACCGTGAAGCAATTACTCTCTGAAGGAGTTATTACAATAGATTATGTAAAATCTAAGGAAAACCTAGCCGATCCTTTCACTAAGGGACTGCCTAGAGATCTTGTAATTGCTTCATCAAAGGGAATGGGTTTACTGCCTAAAGTAAATGAGTAAAGGCATGATGAAACCCTACCTAGAAGACTGGAGATCCCACGATCTAGGTTCAAAGGGAAACTGAAGTTATATCCTGACTCGAACATAACACTGAAAGAGAATTTCTCTCTTTCCCATTCCTAGGATGAAATCAGTGTTGTCTGCAATGCAGAGGTTAAGCTTACAGCTTTTAATGTATCCGAAAAATTTAGAAAAATAACACTTTTCTATAAGGAAGGTATAGCAGTGTACCTAAGTAGGAAACACCTATATGTGTGGGAATTGGTGTCGGTTCTATGAGAAGGTCGTATTAGGCTGACTTCTCTAATGCACACACGAAACTAGGAACGTTCATGACCGCAAAGAACACAACCGAGAACTTAAAACAAGTAAGGAATTAGTTGTGTGTTAATTATATTTGGCTTACAATTACCAGGACTCAGTTCAAGACTAACAGTTCACTGTTGTCCTTGTAAACCTGATAGTTATCACTAGGGTAGGTTCAAACCTTTAAAGCCACCTTCATCCGATGCAGCGACACTCCGCGTAAGAACCACTGTCTGTCAGCATTATAGCATAGCAAGGTCAGTTAGTTTGCTGTGATTTTCAAACATGTAATAATCACTCATGTGGGGGATTGTTGGAATCGGTACTTAGCTCAAAAGAAGCTGGACCGGTTTTTCCTTAATTTGAGGTACCTATATTCATCGGAATCTCGATCAAGACGTCTCGTTGGATTCGTCTCGTCGAGCTCTTGAATTTAGACTCAAATTTTGTCCAAATCTGATTCCGTATGAGTGAGTTATTACAAAATTCGTTTGGTTTGGGTACCATTAACTCAAAACCGGGTGAGTTAGTACCACATTTATGAAGGAGGAAACGTTTTATTTCCTTATATAGAATTTTCCATATATTTATGGTATGTTCTTTAAATAGAAAGGTGACTCACGTGGTTTGCACCACGCAAACCACGCACGCGCACGCGCGGCGTGGGCGAATGGGCGTTTAGGGCGCATTGGGCGCTTTAGAGGCGCCCGCACGCACTTTGCACTTCGTCGCGAGGAGCAATTGGAGCCTTTGATTTTACGGTCATAGATTTGATCCGACGGTCAGGATGATTCGTGCTCTTAAGATAGATCCGTTGATGATCTGACGGTGGGCGTTCAAGG
>BEHA01003458.1:162881-176791 GCA_002897215.1 Eschscholzia californica subsp. californica
ATTTCATACTAGATTTTATTTTGTGTCCTAACTATGTTCATGCTACATATGTTGTGAATCAAAGCTTAGCACATATGATTGTTGATATGAGTTACAATTTAATCTAGATATAAAACAGTTTGAAAAAATTACAACTCCAAATATCTGACTTTAAGAAATATTTAATTTCAAAGAATCAAAAGGGCTTTCTTTCCAAATAATCCTTGGGCCTGAGTTTAATTACACATGATATTTTTTATTTTTAATTGTTAAATAATATTTTACTTCTATTTAGTTCTTTTAATGAAAGTTGTCATGTTGTTCGCAAACACATATATATGTAGTAGCGAAAACTATTTAGATTTTCATAATTTTCACTTTGTGACAAATCTGACTTTGAAAATCTTGAGCGATTATGATTTTTATGAAAACTAAATACAAATTAAGTTAGAGTTGGATGAACCGCAATTTAACAATTATGACATAAATTGTAGCAATATAGCGAGTGGGTTTGTAGTGAAAATGGTGAGACTTTTAAGTTTATAAGGAACTTGTGGAGAATCAAATTCATATCTGCACATGAATTCGTTTGTGGTACGGAGAAAAAAGGATTTTTACAGACTTATCATAAAATCATTACACTCCAAATTTTCATATATTTGGACATGCAAGAGAAAAGATGTCACTTTCACTTGAATCGTATCATTGGCATCCGATGAGATTTTACTACGCTAATGTGGACCTCACTATCTTTGAACAACCCTTCACATGTTACACATAGAAAAGAGAGTGTACAAACTTACCATAAATTAGCCATCCATCATTGCTATTCAAATTCTCATTCATTTACAAGATAAAGTTACTTTCCTTATCTTTCCACAATCCTTCACATGTTACACATATAAAAGAAAAATTATACACTTGTCATAAATGAGCTATTCATAATCATAATAAAAAATTTCATCTATTTGGAGATACAAGAGAAAAGTACTACTTTCCCTCCTTGAATGATATTTTACTATGCTCACATGTGAGACTCACTATCTTTCCACAATCCTTCACATGCTACAATAGAAAAACGACTTGTACAAACTTATCATAAATTAGGCATCCCTGGTCATTGTTGTTACACTCTTTTACATGCAAAATTCAAGCTTTCATTTGATGCCCCCCTAAAGCATTTATCCCACGGGCCATTAGAATCTTTCAAGTTTATATTTTACACGTGAATTGGTTTATGATACAGAGAAAAGAAGACTTGTACAGACTTATAACAAAATCATTACATTCCAAATTTTCATCTATTTGGAGATGCAAGAGAAAATGTGTTACTTTCACTTGAGTGGTATATTGATACTATTGGCGCCTGATGAAATTTTACTCACATGGACTCACTATCTTTACACCATATCTCACATGTTACACTTGAAAAAGGACTTATTTATCATAATTTAGCTATCCATTATCACGATCCAAATTTTCATCTATTTGGACATGCAAGAGAAAATGGGTTACTTTCACTTGAATGATGTTATTGTGGGGCAATGAGATTTTACAAGGATCATGTGGAACTCACTATGTTTACACCAATTCTCATGCGTTACTATTTTTTTTTAATCCAGTATATGTTTTGTCGCTTGACACAAATCGTGTTGTTTGCTACTGCTGAAGTTATTACATGTACATCTAGTTCTAAAACTTTCAAATTAACAAAACTTGCATATCTAACTCAAAAATTAATTAACAATAAAACTAAAGGAAACACGGTCAATACATTGTTGACTATGATATTTTTGTTTTGTCCATTTGAGAGTATTTTCACATTCTTCATCTACAAAAAAAAACTTGCTTTTAATTGTGTTTGGACTTTACCTTATAATAGAAAGTTTGTAGAATGACAACAAAAAAAAGTTATATACTTCAAAAGTTATATAAGGTGCTTTAATTCATTTTTTTGTCACAACTAATCAATGCTAAACACTAAGGTCTCATGTGATGAAACCATGTATTCTAGTCTCATATAAGGTATGTACTTTCATTTTTTTGTCACAACTTCAACAATGCTAGGAAATTTCAAGGATGACATAGAATTCAAGGTAGACATATGTGATTGTACAAATCTATATGAAAATGAAAATTCATTTCAATATTCGATGGCTGATATTAGAGGGTTGTAGTTAATTTGCAAAAAGATAAACACATGATGAAGTAGTTTTATTCTCCCACAACCATATTAGTTCACATCAATGATGAAATTTTATTATTTATGTAAACTCGACCCCCGCATGATCTGTTTACGTGATCAGTCAGTACTAACCAATTGACACGGATTTGAGTCCCATAGTCTCACTTCTGTTGGGTTTTTCATATTTTCTAAGTTGGTACAATTGCTAAATTAGTCTTTATCGTACAATAGGTCCAAAATCAAATTTCACGCAAATATACTTTTTCGGTGAAGGCTATGTTTGTAAAATGGACAACCAAATTAAGTGAGTAAACTTCTTTGATCTGTCCTCCTTTGGTTATTTCTTCTGTGCCGTTAATTCTTGTAATGGACTAATATACTAACCAATTGATGCGGGTTCGAGTCCCATAGGATCATCCAACTAAATTAAGAATTTTGCCCACAATAGTCATTGTTGAGAATTAAGATGATATACCACTGTACCGCCATCCCATTTGTGATATGATGGAGCATCTGGCTAAAGCTTAACCAAGTTGGACGAGACGAATGTAATGGCATGCTCTGTTTATGTGTTTGACGAACTAATTTGCACTACAAAATTATGATCATCTCTATTGTTGTTTTTCAGTCTTTAAATTGTTATCATGGTTTCCGGAGCAGTTGTTATATTTTATCTTGCTTTTAATGCAACTTATACTTACCCCATCTTCATGATATAAAATAATGATGAATGAGCCGATAAAGCTACACTCTGTATTAATTTGATGATTGTCTCGTTATTCACTACCAAGTGTGTTAACATTTTCTAGAGAAAAGTATGTAGTCACAACAAAAAAAGTATGTAGTAACAAAAAAATTTGGAGCTTAATTTTTTTTTTTTTGTGAAGCACTAATACAATAAGTGTGCAAGTCTAATGCTTTGTAGTTTAGCCTTTATTTGTTTTTTGTTTGAAATGTTATAGGTATACATCTCTTGTAGCTTACCTATAAATGTGAAGTTTTCCAGGAAACCATAGTTCCCATGTGATGATTTTCACAATTTCAATGTCATGCTTTCCAATGTAGTATTTATGTTGTTTTTTTGTTAACATGCTATACAAAGATAGCTTCTCTAGCATCCCTACAAATGTGAAGTTTTGCAGAACTTTCATGTGATGATCTCTACAATTTCAATATCATTTTTTTTTTTTTTTTTTTTTTTTTTGATGGGAATCATGCTTCCTAGTTTAGCCTTTTATTTGATTTTTGTTGACATTAATGCTATACAAAGACACCTTTTATATAGTTCAACAAAAAAAAAAATAGACACCTTTTATAGCACAACCATGAATGTGAATTTCCATATATTTTGATTACACCCGATATTCATGTATCTTTTTGACACGAAATTAATGTTGGGAATATTTATAATAAATTTGTCATCTAACTCATATCCAATTGATTCTTAGTTCTCTTAACAAAAAAAAAAAAAATTGATTCTTAGTTGAATGAAGTGTGAAAATTATATAGTTGCAGAAAAATAATAATTGAGATCAAAAGGTATTCTTTGTTGATTATAGAAGATGTATTTATAGACTTTACATGAAGAGAAAATAACATCCGGGAAATTTGGCCAAAACTCCCTAAAAACTTTGGCCTTTGGTTAAAAAGGATTGGACAATTTTTTATGGGCTTTAGCTCCCTGTGGCATTTTTGTAAATTATCTAATATAGGGAAAAGACAAAACTGTCCTTATTGCAAACTAGTTTGCAAACCAGTTTGCAAACCAATTTGCAAACTAGTGCAAACCAGTTTGCAAATCAGTTTGCAAAGCTTTGCGAGGCAAACCAGATTGCAAACCAGTTTGCAAATCAGTTTGCAAAGCTCTGCAAGGCAAACCAGATTGCAAACCAATTTGCAAAGTAGTGCAAACCAGTTTGCAAATCAGTTAGCTTCGCAAAATCAAACCCTAACAAAATAAGTAACTAAGAAGTAAGATTATATAAAATGTGAGGGTTTTTGGAAAATCTGAGGGTGTTTCTAAAATTTTCCTTTATACAAAGGTCAATTCAGGTATACAAAATTAAGGGATTTTTAGAATTGTCCTTCAAGCCTATTTCCAAACTTTTCATGGTGCCTAGAAGGAAAAAAAGATAACTTGTCTTTTTGACAAAAAAAAAAACAAAAAATTGGGTCTCCAGCCCAATTTCCTGTTCCAATATTGTATTCCTTATTTTGCTATTAGTCCGTCACTAAACCCTAAATATTTTTCGAAAAGAACAAACTTTTCAGACTTCGAAATATCGAGTTTGAAAATTTGAATCCTGTTCTGTGTTTTCCACTTTGCCCATTTTACAATGTTGAGAATTTTTTTAACCTATTTATATTTCCTAACTAAAATTTTGCCATCTTTGTTTACCATAAGGGTTTGTTTGCTTGATGATTACTTATATGTTGAAACATTTTCTTTGTCTATATGTTGCTCCAGATGGGTCGTCCGCTCGGACAGGCCACTGCCGTGATGTTTAATTCATTTGAAGAACTAGAACAACCTGTTCTTGACGATCTAACAAAAAAGTTTAAAAAGTGTCTTACTCTAGGACCTTTTGCTCTAACCTCACCATCACAATCTAAGGTTGATGATATTCATGGCTGCCTCCCTTGGTTGGATACTCAAAAACCCACTTCAGTAGTTTATATTAGCTTTGGCACGGTTACTGTACCACCACCTCATGAGCTTGTTGCCTTGGCAGAAGGGCTAGAAGAGATTGGTCTACCATTTATATGGTCCCTCAAAGACCATAATCCATAATAAGGTTAACTTGTCCAATGGGTTTCTTGAAAGGACTAGTGGAAGGGGACTGGTCGTCCCGTGGGCTCCACAAGAACGAATGCTAGGGCACGTCTCAGTTGGTGTTTTCGTTACACATTGTGGATGGAACTCAGTGTTAGAGAGTGTAACGGCCGGAATACCAATGATTTGTCGCCCGTTCTTTGGTGAAGACGGGGATTTACCAAAGAAGCAACAATTGGTAGCCTTCAGTTGGTTTTCTATAGTGAAACACGGAAGAAAATGATGGAAAAGGTTGGTTCACTTAGAGGATTAGCAAAACATGCTGTTAGTCTTAAAGGGAGCTCTAGCATAAATTTCAACACTCTCTTGGAGATTGTTAGTAGAAATTGAATGACGAAATATTATTAAGTAGTGGTCTTCTGTTGTTCTTTAGGATTTGTAATAAAGTTTGATTTGGATTTTTATTTCTCTTGCGACATTTGCAATACTTGGCGGCTTACTTAGTAGGTTCACATTGTTAGTTATACCTGTAACTCCGACTAATCACACATGCCAAAACGTGGTACCGGTATTCTATTTTAAGAGCATATGATTCGCTTATTGCCACACACAAATGTTCCTTACTGGAAGTTTTATTATTCTTCACTAATTAATTACAATCATTCAGTCTCCTTTTATAATACGTTGTAATAACAGAATCTACAGAAAGAACGAGAGATTAGTTACATCTAACTAACTATTAACATACTAATAACACTCACACGAGTGCTTAGGTCATGTCAGGGAGTGTCTGTAGACTGATCACTGATTACACTTACATGATCGAAACGGTATAAACCGTCTTTTACTCTATTCTTCTTGATAGTTGTACACTTGTACAACAGTTTGTTTACACAACGCTCTCACATGAGATAGTTGTATGTCTAGAATCATCCACTTCGTAATACCTAAAGTGAACTTATAAGCAAAAAATTTGCTTGTTTTCTCTTACGCTATTAAATTGCATTGATGGGCTTAAGCCCAATATGGTCTGGCTCACTAAGCCGATTAGCTTACGAGTCATATCTACAACCAACTACAGGATAATATTTAGTCGGGAAGTTATATAGGTCATGACTCCAACAATTCATAGACTCACACATAATAACTAAAAGGAAGAGTTTGGCCTAGGATTGTCTTGAACGGCTCTCGACCCCCATCTTGTTCAGGAGTTATTGGGGTGCATTTGTGACCTGAATAAACAAGAAATGCTACTATCTTGCCATAAAGATGTACATGCAAAATTATCTGCAACTTTAGGGTACTTTTCCAAAGGATTGTGGATAAGTTTATAACTAATTCTAGTATCCTAATCAGAATAGTTCATATACTAAACATCTTTCATGTCTTCACTTTTATTTTTAAACTACTAGACGTTTTCAATAATTAACTTTGACGATTTTAATCTTTCCTCATTCTATAATTTAATCAAGAAGGTTGTTTTAGACTTTGGAGTATACAATAAAAATAATGTCAGAAGTTATATCGTTAATTTCCACTTGTTAATTTTATTAAAATCAACTGATTGAAGTTTACAATTAGAATAATGTGGAATAAGAGTAATTCCATTGCATAAGCAATTTGCTTTGGTGCTCAATTGAAATTATAAGGCTGAATTTTTGTAGTAGTTTTGTCAACAGATTTGAGTATTTTTTTTTTAAAAATTTCAAATGAATTCTAGTAAGGTCTGGTTAAGCATATCATATATATTTAGTCTTTCGTAACAAATCATCATGCTAAAAATACAAGAACTTTGTTACTTGTCCACTCATATAGTCATCATTTTTTCCGTCTTCATTTTGAAGCTCTCATATCTTCTATCAATCAATTTCAACTATTGTAATTTTGCATTACAATACAAATAAATGAACCACAATAAAAATAAATTGTGGTTTGTCTACTCTTCATTAATGAAGAACCAAACATGGAGTGGGTTTTCTCTACAAAAACAGATTTGGACACTTTATCACTCTAAAAGTAGAGTTTCTGTCTTGCAAAATAGGGTTTCGGGATAAAATTTTAAACAACCCACGTGAAAAGTTTTAATACTTATTTCATTTGAATTTATTTCAAACTGCTGTTTTTTGGTTTTACCTGTTTCTGAGGGTAATACTGATCATTTGCTTAATGGAAAAAGTTTGTTCTATTTTGATTAATCTCTTCTTATTGAGGTTCCAATTTGTAGTTTGGGTTTATGATTATTATGTTTAGTTGTTGTCTGATCTTAAAATAATAGCTGATTGAACAAGTAAAAAGTTTCCATGGTGTTTATTCATGTTTAGATCTTTCTCATGAGCAAATAAGTTACTCTGACCATTTGATCTATTCATGAGCATCCGCGGCGCTTGAAACCTTTGACTGCTCGATTCTGCTCAACCTCTTTCTCTCTCTAGGACTGAATATGTTGTAGATATGTTATGGAAGAAGAAGAAAACTAGGTCTGGAAGTTCAGAAGTCCACAGAGCTTAGAGGAAGAAGACAGAGCAAAACGTAAGATTTTGGAAAACGAAGATCAGAAAGACAGAAACCTAGGTTCTTTCGTTTAACTAGGTTTGCAATACAAAAAAATAAAACATACCTTAAACACCATTTCCATCTAACAACCCATCCCATTTATTTAAAACTTGAAATTAAAACATAACAAACACAAATTAAGCCACTCACACAGGACTAACAAACTTAAGCCACTCACACAGGACAGACAAACTTAAGCCTTACTAAGACTTAATAATACACACACATTACTAATTAATAAAACTATAACACGAAACACACAAGGGGGGAGGGTGGAATCTCTTCATGGCGCATCAATGATGCCCAGCCAACCCAGGTGGACAACATTTTTTGCTGAATTTGAAGCAACAAAATATGCTAAGTTTGTTAGCATAGGTGACAGCATGGGAAGATATGTTAGCATGGGGGACAGCAGGGGAAGATATGTTAGCATGGGGGACAGCAGGGGAAGATATGTTAGCATGGGGGACAGCAGGAGGGGAAAATATGTAAGCATGGGTGACAGCAGGGGAAGATCCCACAATGGAGAGCAGAAGCAACAGAAAACTTATCTTGATTAGCATCACAAAGTGTTTGGACATCTCCATTAGGTTTTTGAACTAAGAATGATAAGAAAGTAAGAAGAGGTTTTTTGAAACTAAGAATGATAAGAAAGTAATAAGAGGTTGTGTGTGTGGTGAAGATAGGGAAGAATACAACCCCTATTTATAGGGGTTGGCTGTTCAAGACCTAGTCTCTGGTTGGACCAGGGTACAAGCTAACTTGGCCCGGCCCAGTGTGGGACTATTTCGATTCGGTTTCGTTGGGCCCAAACCCGAGAAGCACCAATACATGTCACTATGCCAAATCAACTTAGAAAACGATTAAGGTCTTTTACTTCATACACATTGCAATGACATTTTTTTAGGACCTTCGTATTTTATTTGAATAAACCATGATTCTAACTAAATCACAAGTCAGTGTGTTTATGGAAACTAAATTGGCGCTTTTTTGGAACACCTAAATCGATGCCGACGAGTGGTTCCACCACAAAGATGAAGCTTATTTTTTACGAAGCCGAGCCGTCATAGAAGGGAAAACTGTTCGAAAATAACATCTTCTGACGAGAAAATTACCGTCGCAAATAATAAAGAGACCATCGAAAACCTTTGGAGAAGTAAAAACTATTTCCTCACAAGGACCCTTCTAATTCTGATTCTGACGAGAAAATTACCGTCGCTTCTAATTCTGACGAGAAAATTACCGTCGCTTCTAATTCTGACGAGAAAATTATCGTCGCAAATGAGGAATAACTCTATTGTTACAACTATATGTATCGACGATTAATATATATTATGTCTATATGGTTCATTATTGTTAAAATAATATTACATTGTATGGTACACAAGTAAAGTAAATTAATGATTTTTTTTGTTAGGGCGAGAAGTTTCATGATTTCAGCTAGGGTGAGCAAACGGTTGAAAATTAAATTTTATTATCAATGACTTTCCTAAGCCTCCATGTCTATGGGTCCAAATTCTCTGTTAAAGTGGCACGGGAGATATGGGTAATAGTAGATACAATACAACAACAAAAGTTGCATGTGAAGATAGGCATATCTTTTATTGTTTTTTTCTTTTTGTTTTGTTGAAAAAGTCTTTCATTGTTAGGAACTTGGAAAAAAAAAATATATAAATGAGGAATTAATGATAGTGGAATACATTTATAAATACATTAGACTTGATTGATACAAGACAAAACTCCCCAATATGGGATCTGCAAATGTATTCATAAATAGATAGAATTGCTACATTTAAATATATTAGACTTGATTGACACAACATAATTAAGCTGAGTTAAATATGTTTGTCTTATTAGCTCAGGAGCACATTTGGAACTATTTCAGACAATTTTAATTCAAACTAATCTTTTAGCGAACTCAAGAACCAAAAAAACATCCGACTGTCCAAGTTGGACATCCAAACAAGTCACAAGCGCAAGTTGGAAACCAAATAACATTCCAAGCCTGCCTCGTGTCAATTCAGATCTCGAGTCAGATTCCATACCAAAATTTGGCAAAAGGAAATGCATGAAACAAAGTGTTAGCAGATCTCATGTTACTTGTTATATTTTAGTAGCTACAAGTTCTGTTCTGATAATAAGACATGTTACTGAGTAAACCTAAACTTGTAATGCTTACACTTCCATCACCATATTAGACTGAACCAGATCTACCATCTGACTCAGTTTACTAGTCTGATATACTGACTTTCTTATATCCAACTTAACTTTCCTACTTAAACTCTGCATCGAGCTAATAAGAGTTTTTACTATTGACATCCCCGTAGTTACCTCGAATAGGCACGTCTGAGTTCTGCCCGTTCAAGCACAATCAACTTTGAGCCCATTTAGCGAATCAGACAGACCATTCTTATCCTCAAGCTTGTGGAATTCTGATTCTATGGTCTCAGCAATCTGAGTTTTTTCTACATCTGGCTCTGGAAAAGATACGTGGAACGATCCTTGTTTCTGAGGAACGATGGGCTCCAGGTGCACGGATTGTTGTTTCGTATGGTTGTAGAGGTCCTGATGAAATGAGTGATCCAACGAAAAACAATCATTATCTCCACTTTTTGAGTATTTTGAGGAACCAGAGCCTTCTCTTCTGCAGAAATGTGGTAGAGAAGCCTAGTCCATTACCTACATATAATCAAAGCAATCAACAATAGCTCGACCTTGGTTACTGGAACGATAAAAGAAGTGAACTTTCAGGTTGTGGTACAGACGAGGGTGGAAGGCTCATGCGTTTTCACTTAGTTCCACATTTCTTATGGAGAACTCCCTAAACTGGTTTATGCGATGGCACCTTGTCCTATATATATGTTGCCTACGCCTTTCGGGCGGTTAGGTTTGAGACTGGTCAGGTGGAGAAGACTCGCGTTGTCTTGGGTCATACCTTGCGACCCTGATTAAAAAGAACTAGTGCTATGTGAACCAGGTCAAGTGGGCCTAAGAGGTGCCCAAATCATACAGAGTGACTGGTATTAAGATAGATATTTTCGAACTGTCTTACCTTCAATAACTCATCTTTCCCACATCCATGCAGAACTTCAATTTTCCTCCTCGTTCATTCTTGCAATAGTGGCTTTACAACCTGCCAGTAAGTGTTTCATAACACAAAGACGTAAGATGAAGTATTGGGATTTGGGAGCTCAAAAGCGTAAGCTGCAATCATAAAGCTTGTTTCATGGTTTCGATTCAAAAACAATTTCGTTACATCCGAGCCTCCACAATTGGTTTACCTTTGAGGGTGAAACCTCAAAGATGCCTTTTTTTCCACAAATGCCTCGAAGATATTTGCATATGCCCAACCATAAAGAAATATCTCCCATTTTAAACTGGCCACAAAGAAAGACAGAGAGACAAACCTTCCAGCATGCAGAAAATATGTACGGGGACATTTACAACATAATATGTTCAGAGGCGTGGGAGAGGGGGTGCAACCGGTACCGTCGCACCGGGCCCCTCTCCATTCAAGGGCCCCATTTTTAGTAATGTTTATAGAGAATTATAATATAAACAGGGCTTGATATTTTGTACAAAAAAGGTCCGTGGTTCCGTTGGCGAGAAGTTCTCTCTACGCGCAAGAGATCTCGGGTTCGAAACCCCTCATTCCCACTTAAAATTTTATTTTTCAACTGTTTTACAGGATATCATACACCTAAAGGCACCCAGCCCAGACCCACTTCATATTATAACTATGCTAAAAGTCTCTCCAATCTATTTCTCTACTTGTTTTTTCTTTATATCTTTACTTTACCCAACTTTGTATCTATTTTTCACTTCTTTTCTCTCTCAACTATTGTCTTTACCATCCTTTGTTCTTCTCTTTATTTCTCCCTTTCTCTTCTCTCTCTCTTAGTTACTAAAATACAATAAGATCGTATATCCTTTTATAAATGTATATTTTTCTTTGTCATCTAATATACATATGCAAAAAGAATAGGTTTTACGTGCTGCATTGGGTTCGAAGTCATACCTATTTGTTATATGAATATTTTTTAATTCTATAATTATATTTTTCAAATGTTCAGTTAAATTGTGTTCATATATTTATTTACTTACATCTATTATTATTAATATTCTTAATAGTATTATGTAATTATTCATGCATTAATATTTTTACTTGATGTATTTTTGTTATGATAATATTTACTTCTGATAAACTGTTTAGATATTTTACTAATATATCGTATGTAAAAAAATCGGTTCTTACATCATACGAAGGGCCCCATTTAAAAGTTCGCACCGGGCCCCCAAAATCTCAGCCACGCCACTGAATATGTTTCTGTCTTCTCGGGGTAGTTCAGATCATCAATAGTGGCTATCACAGTCAGTAGCTGCATTGACATAAAAAGGAAAGAAAGCTTAGATCGGTGTCTTTGCACAGAGAGATTGAGAGAAACTTTTTGGATGGTATCACCCAATCAAAGCATAAATGTGAAGGGATTGCTTTCGATTATAGTATAACAACGTCGACTCCGTGAATCGTGTTTCGAACAGAAGTTAACAAGGAAGTAAAAAAATATGGAATAAAGAATAAGAATTCAAGCTTTTCTAAGATCATGAAAGGGTACCTTTATATGGCTTAATGCTGAAAGCTTCAAACCACTCATGTCCAGAACCTTGAGGCAGGTGCCAATATGCCATCCTTGCTCCTTCGTCACATTAGGCTATAATAATTACTGATAGTTAAAAGGATGAGTATATGCAGTTAAGAGTTTCACATCCATCAACTGGTCCGCTATTTGTCTCCCCAAAAAATTGGGCGGGCTTGGCTTTCGCTTCCCGAATCTGGATAATCAAGCGTTCTTGAGTAAACTTATTTGGCGTATCATCAAAGATCCTGGCTCCCCTTGGGCCTCTATCTTTAAAGTTAAGTACTTCAACAAAGATTAAAAACTTAAAGAGGCGAAAAATCATCATTCTTGGCTCTGGAAATTCATATCCAAACATGTCGATAAAGTGTCCAACCTTACTTTTTGGGATATTAACAAGGGCACCAACATCAATATTTGGCATGACTACTGGATACCAAACCATCCACCTCCGATAAGCAACACTAATAATATCCATCTGTCTGTAGTGGCTCAGCTGATCAACAATAACAACTGGGATATGAATATTTTAACTCAATGTTTTAACAATGATCTATGCAATGCTATTTTGAGTATTAATTTACAGGCACAGCAGGAAGATACAACCAGATGGTCATTAACCAAATCAGGTAAATTCACAATTAAATCGATGTATTACTATTTGCGGACTGAGCACTATCCTTACGATACTAAGGAATGAACTTTCATTTGGCACATGTCGGTTACTCCCAAAATTAAACTATTTTTATGGAAATGTTGTACTAACAGTTTACCGGTCAGGGATAAAATTGGTAACTATATTGAAAACAACTATACATGTGAATTTTGTTTGGAACCAGAAACGTTGATACATGTCCACTTACATTGTGATTTGGAGACAGCTATTTGGTTACATTTTAATGTTCTTTCGATTAACATCCTTAACCTTCTAGATTGGATTACTTCATGGAAAGATACAGTTGAAGAGTTAGGTAGTCTATTTGCGACAATTCTTTGGCAAATCTGGAAAGCTCGGTGTGATAAATGCTTTTCGTCGGTTAACATCCACCCGATGATGATCATAGATAGGATTAAATGTTCTTCTAATATCATCAACCAACATCGGTCAAAGCAACAGAGGGACAATATTATTTTATGGTTACCACCGACAACCTCTTTTGTTAAAATTAATGTGGACGCTTCTTTTATAGCAGTGAATGAATTAACAGGTATTGGATGTATCATGATCGACAACCAAACACACTTTTTAGCGGCAACGGCATTCAATATTCGGGGTCAAAATGCAGAAGAATGCGAATGTGGGGCTATCATCAAAGCTCTCGAGTGGTCTACTAAAAAGAATATCGACTATCTACATATCGAAAGTGATATTCTAAATATTGTTCAGAAACTTAATAAAGAACATTCCTCGATCTCCTGACAGACAAAAAAGCTCACAAAAGTGGTCCATCAGCTGGAAGGAAATTTCATTAAAGTAATCTATACGTACATCCCAAGAGAAGGCAACAACCAAGCAGACCAGTTGGCGAAATGGAGTCGTATGAATGCGAGAAACTGGTTGTGGCTTTCTACCTCTGATCTCCCTGAAAATTTCTATTATAGTATTAGCTAGTTCTTTTCTTTTTTCCTGTATCTCAACAAAAAAAAAAATTCAAATTTCATACTAGATTTTATTTTGTGTCCTAACTATGTTCATGCTACATATGTTGTGAATCAAAGCTTAGCACATATGATTGTTGATATGAGTTACAATTTAATCTAGATATAAAACAGTTTGAAAAAA
>BEHA01003458.1:180368-240545 GCA_002897215.1 Eschscholzia californica subsp. californica
AACTAGTTTGCAAAGCTTCGCAAAATCAAACCCTAACAAAATAAGTAACTAAGAAGTAAGATTATATAAAATGTGAGGGTTTTTGGAAAATCTGAAGGTGTTTCTAAAATTTTCCTTTATACAAAGGTCAGTTCAGGTATACAAAATTAAGGGATTTTTAGAATTGTCCTTCAAGCCTATTTCCAAACTTTTCATGGTGCCTAGAAGGAAAAAAAGATAACTTGTCTTTTTGACAAAAAAAAAAACAAAAAATTGGGTCTCCAGCCCAATTTCCTGATAACATAATTAGAAATATATGAATGGGAAATATCTATATAATAAAACAGGTGGATGGGTGCTGACTGGGACAAACTCTTAGATAAATCCAGCCGTCCGATCCACATCAGCATTAGTATCGACCGTTGGACCAGCCTTGGTAATATCATCATTGGGTAAGTGGCCAGCAAGGCGCCTATAGCTGTCCTCTCCCTTCTCAACGAACACAACTTCTCGGTTCACAATCCGGACTTTTCAATTCCATCGGTTACTTTTCTTAAATTCCCCAGTCCTCTCAAACGCTTTAATTTTTATGTTCCCTAGATAGTCAATCTTCGCTCTCTTAATTCTTTTGATTTTCTTTTACTTTACTGCTATGGGTCCATGAGTGAGGGGTTTCTGGGATTCTAAGTGGGAAAATTATGTTTTCTAATACTTTCTGAGGTTTCAGAATCTGCTAGGGTTTGCTTTGTTTTTTATAGATATGTTACTTTGAGTAGAAAGTTATTATAATTTTTATAGAAATGTGTTCGATGCTACCATCTATGTGTTTGATGGTACCATTTATGTGTTTGATGAAATGTCTAAAAGAAAGAATGCATTCACTAGAAGCTTCATCTCGAGGGTTTCAACTGTTTCATCATACTCAATAAATTAATGTTACCTAGATGTTCAGATTTATCTTTTTGAAAAAAAATAAAGAGAAACTATTTTTACCTTTTTTGTTAGCAGTACGCCTAGGGAGACTCCCAAATGGGACTATTTTTACCTTTTTTACCCTTTAGCTAAAAAGACAAAACCCAACCCACTTTCTCTCTCTAGGATTGGGTTTTGTCTTTTATCTCTTCATGGGTGGGACGGTTCATTTGGGAGTCCCAAATACCGGGCTCCCAATACTTATTGTTTTGTTAGTCAGATGGCCTTTTGTGCTAGCGTTATTGGCCTCTTGATACTTGATATCAGGGAGTTTCTTACTGTTTTGTACTTAGATCATCCTGTCATCTTTATGCGTTTGACCTCGAAAATGCAATAAATTTTTATAATTTCTCAATTATGTTCTTAGACCATCTTGTCATCTTTATGCGTTTGACCTAGAAAATGCAATAAATTTATATAATTTTTTCAATTATCGATAGAAGTCAGAATTTTTTCAACAGTGAAATAATCTTTTTTGATCCAGCGGTTTATACCAATACTGCCAAACCAGACAAAATGACTCTTCTTTTTGCAAATTGTGGTGATGGTGATGGTAATGGTCCACAGAGATGACAGAGGATTAGTGATGTAGATTGTTGCGGAAGCGTAAAAGTAGTAGAACTCATTACTAAAACTAAAGAAGAAACGATAAATAACTAAAGATAAATTGAAATAACTGTAAAGAAAGAAGATGCAATCAAGGGGTTTTGGTTTATAATTCAATTCAATGATTAACAAGACAGACCAGACTTCTCTTACATAGAGATTGTACTTTCCTAGATAGACTCAAATAAAGAAAGAAGATAACTAGTAAGGATACTTTCCTTGATTGCTAGGACTCTGAACATGGAAACCCTAAATACTAGACTGGTAACTTAAATTAATATAGTATCTTGGCCGTTGGGCTTGTTATTGGTTTGGCCGTGAGGCCTGATGTGGCGTTAAAATGCCACATTTGGATCACTTAACTTTGATGAGTTTGTTCTTTTCGTGTTTTATTTCTAATTATTTATAAGTTTTTCTTGGTAGGTACCTTATTTGGAGTTTGACTCTTAATTCGGAATAAAACGGAGCATTTGTCACATTTTCATCTCATGTGGGAACCGTAAGGAAATAGCACCAGGGGTATTTTGGTCATTGTGGTGAAAAATAAGAGGTTAAATGGCAAGTTTAGTCAATGGTGAGTCCGACGGCGAAAACGGAAGTCGAATCGGAGTTCGGACGGGAAAATTATGGAAGAAAGAAACCGAGGGATATTTTAATCTTTTCTGAGAATTAGATGTGTAGAGAAAATGATGAAGGCACTCTCTTGGTTCTACATGAAACTCAAAGGCAAGCCCAAAGCCCAAAGAAGAATGAACAAAATGGAAATCTTATGAGCACCCTTTAAAAGCCCAAATCAAAATAGACTTAAGACCAAGTCAAACTGAGTGGACCAAGTGAAGGTGGTCCTAGGTTCTAATTGACTTTGGTTTTGGAGGATGAAGGAGTTAGGGTTTTGAGGCCCCTCCATTAGTTTTTTAGAAAAAGTGGGAGGAAGAGAGAGAAAGGGAGAGGGTGAAAGATTCCGGCCAAAGCTTGGCCAGAAAGTTAAACCGGCCAAAGCTTTGGCCGGCACAAGAAGGGACGGCAAGAGGTTGTGCTCGGGATCGCAACAGAGAAGACGGGATTTCACTCCTACTCGGGAAACCAGAAAACTCCATTACAGCAGCTTGGCTGCACAAAATCGAGAGCAAGGGCAACCGGACAGCAGGCTTTCCGGTGCGAGAAGCTACAGTTAAGCTCGGGACTTGAAGGAGTCGGGTCTTCAAACCGGCAGCAGCTAAATCGAGATCAAGAGAAGGGGCTGTACTAGAGCTCGGGATTTTGGAAGCTCGGTATTAAGGCAGTGGCTCGGCAGCAAACCAGAAGCATCTCGGTTCAAGTTCTTGGCCGGAATCCATCACTTTGTGGCCGGAAAAACAGACCCTAACCGGAGCTATTTGGGGTACTTCCGGCCATTATTTTGGCCGGAAAGTTTAGGGGTTTTGCTCCCTTGATCATTACCTTGATTCCCTTGTTATCTCATTGTGTTTTTGGTTAATATTTCTTGAGAGAGAAAGCTTAAGTGAAGCTTTCATGGTGATTTAGTTATGAGGAAGAAGATGATATTGACTGATAAGGGGAGGTCAAGTTCTGTTGACAGGACACCTATTATACACTGTTAAGGGGACCCCTGCATTCTGTTACAGGAGATCGACAGCACTTGAACACTTACATTTCCCGTCGATATTAGTCTCGCGCCTCATCGGAATAGGGAGATTCTCACCTTAACTCGTGTCTTTCTTTGTTTTATTCCCGTTTATTATTTGTATCGCCATGTCTAGCTAGCCTTGTAGTCGGATACTCGTGAAACATGTTTTGATGTGACAAAGAGTTTTATTGCTTTTAATGATAAAATCTTCCGGGTTTTTAGACCGTTCATGGACTGGAATCTGAGTTAAACCAAGAGTTCGTTGACCAATCCAAGTAAATTGGTGAAGTTAACTAACTTTTCATGCTTATAGATCATTGGTACTAGTCACTATCGATTTTGTGGATCGAAGTATCCTCCTCACTTTATTCTTGCTCGACCCTTTTTTCCCGAATCGTCCTCGTCTCTCCTTATATAGTTTAGTTTACTTTTCGTTGTTTCTTATAAATCAATCCAAAAACCAAGTTATCACCTTTTATTTTAGTCTGAGATAGTGAGTGACACCTAGACCGGTGGCTAGACCGGTGGCTAGACTCTCTCGATATCCGAATTACCTCTCTATCCTTGAGGATCGATCCCGGTCTTACCGGGTTATTACTTGATGCCTGTGCACTTGCGGGTGTAGACCTTTTAGGGTAACCTTTTAGGCCCATCAAGTGTTTGGCGCTGCTGTCGGGGATAGGTTTAGTAGTTTGGATATTGTTTGTTTTGTTCATTAGTTTAGTGTTATTTGTTAACTTAGACGTTTTTGTTTATTTTCGTAGTTTCTGACTCTTTCTTGTTTTCAGGAACTACTTTAAGAAAAAAAAAAGGCCAAAAGAAGAAGAATATAGGAGCGAAGGAAAAGAAAGAAATCGGAAGGAAAAACGAAACGAGGGGAGCATTCGCTAGTATCGTATTCTATCTCTTTCTTTCTTACTTGTGTGTGATTGGTTGGATAAGTTTTGATTTGCATTGATAGCTTGTTTGTTAGTTCCTTGAGCATTGTGAGATCATGGCACGTTATTCTAACGGTTGGCCATTCCATGTTGAAGATGATGATGACCTTGATCTGAGGAGTTCCATCACTACCCGACCTGGTATGACCTTCGGGGAATACCAACAGATGAGTAGAAACGAGCCTGACCGACCTGGTATGACATTTGGGGATTATCAACGAATGTCTAGAAACAGTCTGATTAGTGAGTGGAGTAGACCAGAACCTGATCGATCTCGTATGACATTAGGAGAATACCGACAAATGTATAGAGATGGTCAAATTAGTGATGAATATGGTCTGACACCAAATATATATGAGAGACCTTATAGTCCACACTATTTTGAGACCAATGATTTTAGAGACAGGTATGATCCTAATATGTACAATGAGAGTTATGATCAAGAGACTTCATTGAATTACACTAGTGAGCCTTATTATGAGGAGACTCTTGAAGAGTCCACGAGTCGTCTTAGAGAGATGATGTCACAATTTGCGACTCAAACGACGCAGGAGATTGAGTCATTGACTCAACAGGTAAAGATGCTTAAGTCACAGTTATTCGTCGACGAGGAAGGGGTTTCACCACCCCAAACTCAAGAGGGTACTAGGTATGATGATGAGGGTAATACGTCTAACCCTAGTACTAAGTTAAATGTCGATGAATTTACTGATAGTACCTTAGAGCCTGAACGGTCTGATGACCTTGTCGTCTTGTTTCCTCCACCAGTGTCGTCTCACCATAATAGGACTACATTAGACGTTGATGTTCAGGGTGATGGCTCTACGAGCAAGTTTGAGGATGACACGATTCCGAACTATCCGATTTTTGACACTTGTAAGGAGTCAGTCTTAGATGCAATGCTAGGAAGGCCTGATATTATAACTGACTGCGAGGCTCCAGATGTGTTTGAGGATATTGATGACGTAGTAGTTAGAGACATGTTAGATAGTTTATCAGATTATTTACCTAAGGAAACCATGGACCTTGACTTGGTCCCCGAGCATATTGACTTACCCTTAGAGTCTAGTTTGACCTTTCACATGGCCTCAGACTCGGTTGTTGATCCCTTTTGGGACATTTCAGACGTCTTTCCAAAGACGTCTATGGACATAGCGGATATTATGTCCACTAAGCTTCTAGATGATTTTTTGCCTTCGACTGATATTTTGACCCTTCACGTGTATGTCGATCCTTTTGATGATTTCTTTGTTGTCGTTCCTTCTATTTATACCTACTTAGTGGACTGTGCACCCACTAAGTTTGGGGATGGCTTGTTTTCTTCTATCGTCTCATGTGCACTTCGTATCCTTTATCTTTTTGTGAGACGATTAGCACCGGCATATAGTTTCCTTTGGGTTGACCCCCAGAATTTCCGTCTCTTATTGTATGATCTTTGACTGATTGAGATGGGTCTTGATGTTTGTGGGTATCATCTCTGGAAACCCTCCACGAGACAAAACTCGTGCTCTTGCGAAAGCAAGAGAATCAACGGCTAATTGCATAGCTCAATGCAATCGTGTTTACCCGCGTTAGTGGTCATTTTTATGGTCATGATCTTATGTGCTTCATTCTAATATTGCTTGTTGATCATAGGAGCATTTCTTACTTGTTTTGCTTCTGAGGCATAGTTTGTTCCAAGTTTGGGGATGGTGACGAGCTCGACATCAACGTGGAACCTGTTCATACACGAGTCTCGGTAGTAGTATCTCTTATCTCCTCCAACTATGGTAATATCTTTCCATTCTTCTCTTTAAATTAATATGTCTTATCTTTTGGTGAGTATATGGTTGAAACATTGAGGACAATGTTAGTTTTAAGTTTGGGGATGGGGTATGACTTTCAGCCATGACCATGGGGTTTCAAAAGACAAGAGGGTTCAATAATTCGACCAAATTTGAAAATTTTTGGGTAGATTTGATATGACTTTAGTGGTATGCTTAAGTATGTTGATGCATGTGTTTCAGTTTTGGTGAATGTTATGCATGTTCTTAGTCTTTTTCATGAATGTTGAGTCCTTTAGCGTTTGTTGTCTGATCATGTGAGTAGCATCCTAAGGAAGAAGAAACATTTCTGAGGGACCTATACTTGTCATTAGTGAGGACTTAAACCCATGTGAGATATCCGAGCCTTTATATTGTTTTCGAGTGTACTCTTCTGCGCTAACTCTGAGTAGAATGAAGAGCTACTCAACCTCGTAACTTTTCAAAGAGCTTAGACGATCTCATGACCTCAACTTTCTTAGCCACTAGGAGTGACATCAGGATAGCGACCTTACCCTTGTAGTCCATGAAACCCGACAATAGTGTCAACTTTAGGGAAACGGATACTCCACCACCCATTCACATACTACTCCCGAGAATGAAGACTTGGAAAGTATAGAAAAAGAATGTGAAACAAAGTGAGAATGAAGAAAAAGTTGTTTGTTGAGAATACTAGTGTTCTTGTTTTGTTATGAAAAAAGTAAAAAAAAAATGAAAAAAAAAAGTGAAAAGAAAAAAAAAAGATTGAGTTTACTTTTATTTTGTTTGTGTTGTGAATAATAAAGTGTTCAAAGCAAAAGCTAAATTAGTAGTTGTTTGAGCTTTCTTTTTATTGAAGACGTCGACATTCTCGGGATTTCACTACTTTCATCTCATTACTTGTATCCGTTGACCTTTAAGAAGCATTGTTAGAGGGTATAGTGGATGAGAAGGGTGAGTGAACTTCCCCATTCCATTTTAGTGGTTATTTTCATTCTTTAGAGATCATTTCGTTCTAAAACTTGTTATCCTCATTTGTTTTGTATGTGTTGAGTTTCACTTTATTCCATGCTCACACATTAGAGTGAACCGTTATTATCTACTTTTGATTGATTTCATGTTTAAGAGTGTATGATCGTGAGGCTACAGTCGAAGCGAAATGTACTAAGATAGGAATCGAAGTTTTGTGACTTTGAACTTAGATGATGCTCATTATGGTTGGACGCTCACATTTTCGGATGAGACTACTAGTGAGGAGACTTTTAGCATTTATATGCGTTTATCGATCTTGATTCGCTTGTTTAGCATGCTTGAGTGTGTCATTAATTGTCATTATCTTATTTACATCGATGTTGAACTCTTTTATGTCTTTGAAATCTTGAATTTCGTGGGTATATTCTCTGGAAACCCTCACGAGACGACACTCGTCCACTAGGGGTAACCTAGGGGTTTAACGGCTTGTTGCATACGCTAAATGCAACCGGGATTCCTCCGAAAGTGAGTTAGGATTTTACTTTATTGTTTTGTTTTGTTTATTTGCTCGAGGGCTAGCAAATTCTAAGTTTGGGGATGTTTGATGTGGCGTTAAAATGCCACATTTGGATCACTTAACTTTGATGAGTTAGTTCTTTTCATGTTTTATTTCTAATTATTTATAAGTTTTTCTTGGTAGGTACCTCATTTGGAGTTTGACTCTTAATTCGGAATAAAACGGAGCATTTGTCACATTTTCATCTCATGTGGGAACCGTAAGGAAATAGCACCAGGGGTATTTTGGTCATTTTGGTGAAAAATCAGAGGTTAAATGGCAAGTTGAGTCAATGGTGAGTCCGACGGCGAGAACGGAAGTCGAATCGGAGTTCGGACGGAAAAATTATGGAAGAAAGAAACCGAGGGATATTTTAATCTTTTCTGAGAATTAGATGTGTAGAGAAAATGATGAAGGCACTCTCTTGGTTCTAGATGAAACTCAAAGGCAAGCCCAAAGAAGAATGAACAAAATGGAAATCTTATGAGCACCCTTTAAAAGCCCAAATCAAAATAGACTTAAGACCAAGTAAAACTGAGTGGACCAAGTGAAGGTGGTCCTAGGTTCTAATTGACTTTGGTTTTGGAGGATGAAGGAGTTAGGGTTTTGAGGCCCCTCCATTAGTTTTTTAGAAAAAGTGGGAGGAAGAGAGAGAAAGGGAGAGGGTGAAAGATTCCGGCCAAAGCTTGGCCAGAAAGTTAAACCGGCCAAAGCTTTGGCCGGCACAAGAAGGGACGGCAAGAGCTTGTGCTCGGGATCGCAACAGAGAAGACGGGATTTCACTCCTACTCGGGAAACCAGAAAACTCCATTACAGCAGCTTGGCTGCACAAAATCGAGAGCAAGGACAACCGGACAGCAGGCTTTCCGGTGCGAGAAGCTACAGTTAAGCTCGGGACATGAAGGAGTCGGGTCTTCAAACCGGTAGCAGCTAAATCGAGATCAAGAGAAGGGGCTGTACTAGAGCTCGGGATTTTGGAAGCTCGGTATTAAGGCAGTGGCTCGGCAGCAAACCGGAAGCATCTCGGTTCAAGTTCTTGGCCGGAATCCATCACTTCGTGGCCGGAAAAACAGACCCTAACCGGAGCTATTTGGGGTACTTCCGGCCATTATTTTGGCCGGAAAGTTTAGGGGTTTTGCTCCCTTGATCATTACCTTGATTCCCTTGTTATCCTATTGTGTTTTTGGTTAATATTTCTTGAGAGAGAAAGCTTAAGTGAAGCTTTCATGGTGATTTAGTTTTGAGGAAGAAGATGATACTGACTGATAAGGGGAGGTCAAGTTCTGCTGACAGGACACCTATTATACACTGTTAAGGGGACCCCTGCATTCTGTTACAGGGAGATCGACAGCACTTGAACACTTACATTTCCCGTCGATCTTAGTCTCGCGCCTCATCGGAATAGGGAGATTCTCACCTTAACTCCTGTCTTTCTTTGTTTTATTCCCGTTTATTATTTGTATCGCCATGTCTAGCTAGCTTTGTAGTCGGATACTCGTGAAACATGTTTTGATGTGACAAAGAGTTTTATTGCTTTTAATGATAAAATCTTCCGGGTTTTTAGACCGTTCATGGGCTGGAATCTGAGTTAAACCAAGTGTTCGTTGACTAATCCAAGTAAATTGGTGAAGTTAACTAACTTTTCATGCTTATAGATCATTGGTACTAGTCACTATCGATTTTGTGGATCGAAGTATCCTCCTCACTTTATTCTTGCTCGACCCTTTTTTCTCGAATCTTCCTCGTCTGTCCTTATATAGTTTAGTTTACTTTTCGTTGTTTCTTATAAATCAATCCAAAAACCAAATTATCACCTTTTATTTTAGTCTGAGGTAGTGAGTGACACCTAGACCGGTGGCTAGACTCTCTCGATATCTGAATTACCTCTCTATTCTTGAGGATCGATCCCGGTCTTACCGGGTTATTACTTGACGCCCGTGCACTTGCGGGTGTAGACCTTTTAGGGTAACCTTTTAGGCCCATCAAGGCCCATTGGTGGGATGGCCGCCATCATACTCCCCCGTTGTGGAACAACTTGTTCTCAAGTTGGTGTCTTCGTAAATTGGCTCTGCCAGACAAAACGGGTAGATATCGGCGACATTGAAGGCAATCCTTAGTTCCCACTTTGCTCGTGATTTGCCGAAAAGTTGAAGAAGACAAATATTGATCATAAGACCAACTATAATCTGACTCATATATCGACAAGATACTTGCAAAAGCAGTAGTAGTGCATAAAAGGCCAATAAATTGCGACATCTTCTATCATCTTTTAAATTGACGAAGAAGACCACCAATACCGCATAATTCTCTACGGAAAAATCAACCTTGAATTTCTGCATCCAATTCGTCACTTCTTCAAAAATAGCTATAAATATCTTCCCTCGTTCATCTTCGTGGAGTTTATTAACCAAAGATCTACCAATAACTGATAACCTAGTTACTTCCACTACAAAAAAAAACGCTCAATAGGGACACACGTTTTTACGTTTGTCCCTAATAAATCAATAGTAGGGACAATTTTATTACATCTGTCCCCAGTAGAATAGCAGGCGGGACAAATAAATGATAAGGGCTCGCTTTTATTTGGGAAATTTCGGACTCAAAAAAAGAGGCGCTAAGTGAAGAAACAGAATCTTTTCTTCCCTCCATTTTTTTTCTTTCTCTGTTTTTCCCCTTTTATGTCTCTCTCCTCACTTCTCCACGACTCTTCAGCACGATATCCTCTTCCACTGGAAGCACGATTGATCTTCTCATTTTAGGGTTAGTCGTTCTAGGATTTTGTTGGTGATCTTCTTCTTTCCTGTTGTAGGCTTAGGGTTCCTGTTGGGTCTAGGCTTTGCGTGAAGCAGCTTCTAGGTTTCTGCTACGGGCTTCACAACCAGGTTGGTTGTTCTTCTTCCACTTCTTCTTGTTCTTTAAATTAAGAAATTGTTGGGAGATATAAAAGTATTTAGTGTTATTTTAATTGAACAACTATTCAATTCTTGTGTATTTTGTGTTATTTTAAGAACATAAAAATGAAATCAAAATCCCAATATTCAATTCTTGGGTATTTGAATTAAACATAAACATCAATTCAAGAAGAAGATTTGAAGAAGAAGATATAACAAATGCATAGGTAAAGTTATCTAGTTTAAGAGTGGATTTCAGGCGAAGGTAAGAGTAGGGAGAGAACGAAGAATAATGTGAGTTGTTGTGAGAGTAACTATGAATTAATACATTAAAAAGGAAAAGTTCAGGTTCAGGGAAGGATGAAAAAGTTAATACATTAAAAAGGAAAAGTTCAGGTTCAGGGATGGATGAAAAAATAGGACTTGCTTGTTTAATAGAACCTAAATCAAAAAGTTTTTTTACTTAGTTTAGGTAATAGTTATGAGGTCGTTATGAAGATTGTTATGAAAGATTTGAGCATATGTTTGATTTAGTTATTGAGGTGTTAGGGATTTTGAGATCAACTTTAGGGAAGTATTTGGATTCATTTTTATGAAACAAACACCAAAGTAAACTCATTCTAGAATTGGAAGATGAGGGTTAGTGAAAATGTAAGAATCCGAAATAATGTTGGAGTCAGAAAGCATAAAAAAAACAACCTTAGATTATAAAAGAGATAAGATATATTGTGGCAAAGAATGATGGTTTGTTGAGATTAGGTTCAGATGGGTTATGGCTAAGTCGTAGCTCTTAATATGATACGACTGAGTGCGATTAGTCTACAATATCATAAGCGATTGTATTTGTCACGTATTTATAACTTAACCATCCATGTGTTTTTATTTAATCAGTGTTCTTATTGTCTGTACTTCAAGATAATTTTATGTGGACTATGGAGTAATACACACACACACACATACATATATATATATATATAGTATGCTACACAGCTAGGATGTGCGAAAATGTATTCGTATTTTGATTTTGTGTCGAATTGGGGGAGTATCATAAGGTGAGGTGTACCCAATGTAGTCCTCTTCTTCTTCCTTTCCCTTTGTAGATTCTTGTTTCTCCCTTCTTAATTCAATCGTACTTTCAAAAAAAAATATACCGTATCCTACGTTCTTGGACTTTTAAGTAAAACAAAGGATAATGAACTTTTAAGTTACCACTGGGGCAAAAATTATGATATGGATGGTGTAGTTACTTATAGTGGGTAATTGGGGCAAAAATTATTCAAAACGCGCGTGTACTGGTCGAGAAAATTGAAAGACCACTGGAATTGGATACTTATGGCGTTTGGTGTGCCCTTCTTGGATCTTTTCCAGGGAACTTTACCTTCAAAACCGAGTAATTTCTGCTTGTTCTTCCATTTTCCTTAGTGATCATAAGCTATGTTTGCTCTTCTTAGAACCAATCTTTGTCACCCAAATTGGAGATAGCAGAAACACAAACTGTAGATTTTATCGAACTTATTGCATTTGGGTTATTTGGTTCATTTGCATGACATCCTTTATGAATATATGTTTCAGAGACCCGAAGAAAAAGTTGACAATCTCATATCCTTGTGTGATGCTTAATGTTGATGTTGCGAGGAACAATACGAATGACCAGTACCAGGTGGGCTAGGATCCTCTTTTACTGATTTATTTTACACTTTGCACTTTCAGTCTCAGATAATGAGGATGTGAAATCTTTTTATCCTTGTTTATTTAGGTTGGGATGTACTAGTTGTTTCGACAACATCCTCTTCTACTTCAAAAAAATTACAAAATTACTTAATTAGTTCCAATTTGTGAGCTGACACTTGAAGATTCTATCAATAAGACATACACTACAGTGACTACACACAGCGGATGCTCCATAGAATTGAAGTGGATGGTCCATATAAGGTGAAAATAAAGCAGCTAGACACCACCAATGGTTCAGTTTACGTTTCTACTGTGCGTATCTCACTGCGATTGCTTTCGCACTTATTTGTGATTCACAGGCAATGATTCTACCAGCTTCAAAGGAAGAACAGGTTTTGATTAAGGAGTGGTTTTTAATGACGATGGAACCCAAACATAGCAGAAGTTTTTGAAATCAAGCGTAGAGGTTAGCTGAAGCTCATCAAAGTTTTCCAGGTTTGCTTTATTTTATTATGAAATTTCCTCAGTTGTATTGTCCTATTATTTGGGTATGGATCTCATAATTTCTTCATTAACTAGACTTATAGTGTTAATCTTTACCTAACATATGCAAAATGATATCTACAACGGAAAACACACCAAGATAATCTCAACTGTCATTTTATCAATACAATATTCTTCTAGTTCAAAATAAATAAAATTCAACTGTCAAAATTGTCTATCCATCTAGTCACTTCTTAATCGTGAAAATTATGAAATCTCTCTTAATTTGTCTACTAGAGATAGTTGGGTCACTAAAATTGCTAGTAGCCATATTATCAACTTCCTTCTAGAGTGTTCCCCTTTCCTTTTTACGACTCCTTTCTTTCCATCTCTTCTAATCTTCTTCCTCTTTTCCTTTCTTTAAAGAAATCTGTATTTGTGCATATTTAGCAAGTTGCACATGTTTAATTCTGAATATGCTTCCTCATCCTGTAGTGCTAAATTGAGCTATAATCTTCTTAGCATTTTAAGAGTTTTATATAGTTCACTGGTTGGTTATGGAATACAAGTTGGAGTCAAAGGTAGGAGTTACAATTTAATTATGATTTGTTTAAGACTTGGAGTCTAATGAGGAAACCACTACTGCCCCTATCTGATTATAGTTGTCAGATTTGCTCGCCATTTTGATTTCCGGTTAAGGAAGATGTTTGTTTCAATTGATGGTGTTTTGTTTAGTTCATTAATTCCTTCAACTGGAGTGCATTTGAAAGCTATCTAGATTGGATCTCCTCACATATTTAGTAGATACTGCCTTCATTTGCTGCATTTTATTTTCAATTTATTATTCAGGAGGTTATCTCTATCACGGAAGGATTTAGAAGATGTCGAGGTTCCTTTGATTTATCTGAATTATGTCTTTTGCTGAAAGAGGACTGTATGCTGACCCACTGTTTCTAGATCTAATGCAGTATTACAGTGACCTGGTTATTACGTAAATAACTCTCTTCCAAATGCAACGCAAAGACCCGTGAGAGTATTCTCGCTAATTACTAGAGCAGTAAAGGCGTACTAATTATGAAGCTACTGGTTTTAAGGATTTTGTGTGTGAATGTTTGCTCTTTTAACAATTTTATAGAAGTTTTAACATGTTTGTATATTTTTCGTGCTAAATTTCGAAAAGGTGATAAACTAATAGCTTTCTTTGTATTCTGTTTTTTTGTCCATGACACAGGGATAAGATGGAGCTCTGCTGAGATGATGATTTGTTAATGGTGTTTCTCGTTTTCCCCTACAAGAAAAAACAAGATGGGAGGTTGAAGTTAGAGTAGTTTAGTTTTAATAGAATTTTATGTTACTGTGGAAGAGTTATTAGCTATTATCTTATTTTGGTCGACCTTTTTTTGTCCAGGCCTGTGAATATCTACAGGGGACTTCTCAAAACATATTAATGTGAATTTATGTTTTTTAAATTGTTTAAAGGAAATTGTTCTCTTCTGTATACACTAATTATTGACCGGTAAACTCCCAATCAAATTTATATGGACGAATATTAATTGTACCAGATACAGGCAGTAGAAAATCAATGCCGATTTTATAGGCACGCTATTATTTGTCGTAAATGCTAACGAGAGGGATTGCCGCCAAATATTTACGGATAGATATTAATTGTCCCAAATGCTAACGAGAGGAAATTCCAAATTTTTAGGGACAGATATTAATTGTCCCAAATGCCAACGAGAAGAAATTACGGCCAAATTTTTAGGGACAAATATATGCTGTCCCTAGTAATCGTTGATATAGGGACAAATACAAACTGTCCCGGAAACAGCTTTGGGACAGATGCTATCCGTCCCTATATCCGTCCCAAATATTATTTGGGACGCCACTTTTGGGGACAGACCTAAACCGTCCCCAATACTCTATTGGGGACGGATTTTGCACTTTTGGGACGGTTTTTTTGCCGTCCCTAATGGACCTATTTTTTGTAGTGTTCCCAAGCCAATATATCAAAATAACTGAACTTGGTGGATGTATTAATCCAGTTTTCAAAAGATAACGTAGCAAAACTCATCGTTTCATTGACCTCTTTTAGAGGTGGAGATAAAGATGGACTAGGGAGTATTTTATGATGCGAAACCACTAATTTTTCTCCGGGGATTGTATATGGATCAAATAAATTGTGCCGGCTAGTCTTATTCAATCGAATCTCATCGAATTTGTCTTCTTCCGTCATTGAAAAACTAGTATTTTTATTTTATCAAGAACCTCTCCTTCAATAGTATCGGCCATGCTGGTCGGAGGAATTTCGGATGATAATTTTCGAGATTCAATTCTTTCTTTTCCTTCACAAGAAATTGAGTTAGTAGCTTTCTTAGCTAACCATTTCTCAACTCGGAATCGTTCAATCGAATCTCTACTCAGTTTTATATCGAACGAGTCAAAAACAGATCGGTAAAATAAATAGGACTCAGTTAGTCGAGTAACAAATGGTGCCGTGTTACAATTCAATTCTTGTTCAACTAACGTCACCACCTTAGGTTTCAAACTTTTCACGAATCTTAACGACTCATCACGTGGATTCTCTGTCGAAACCGATTCGTCCGGTAAATTGTGTAAATGAAAAGCAAAATTCACAGCTAATGAATCGTCCGAGTCAATACCGAGTTCATCTCTACTAAGAATTAAATAAGAGATTTTTTTTACTTACAGCGTTGAATTTCAGATCGAGTCCAACTCGTGCAGCTATCATACATAACCGATCACCAACGATTCGTAACCCGTCTTCGTTCGTTTTTGATGGATCGGTCACAGTTGTGATTTTAATGGAGGATATTTTTCTCTCAGCTAGGGCTTGAATTAGGGTTGCGTATTGAATTCCTTGCCCAATGTCAAAATCGAGAACATGAAGATTGAGACTGTATGGAGATTGATCTTTGATTGATTCAAGGATTGAAAGATAAGCAGCCATGAATCCAAGCTTGAAACAAGGGAAAACTTCATAAAGAAGCTGACTTGAAATCATCTCTTATGTTGGAGATAATTCAGTCAATGATTTAGGCTTTTTCTCTGGATCTATACGAGAAAGAAGACCAGTAACCATATAAGCAGTCAATCTCTGTTCTGGATCACCTCTGATGTTTGAAATCGGTTTTAAACGATCAAGATCTAACAAAGCAGATTCAAAATTTCCATCTGAGATTGTTGTAGCTGCGTCTATTAGGGTTTGGTTTGATGAAGATAAACATAACTGAGATGCTGAAGATGATGAAGAAGAAGAAGTTGAAGAAGTTGGAGATGGTGAAAGAAGAGGTTTTTGTTGATTATTAGGACTTGGACTTAACAAATTTTGAATAGTTTCAGTCCATTCATTACCAGCAGCATCTCCTTCATCTTGATCTCCATCATTATCATCATCATCTTCTTCTGCTAAAAGCTGTTTCTCTAGTTCTTGAAGCCGATCTCTCATCTGTTCTTCTAAATCCGAACTCTTTGATTCATCAAGAACATAACCAACAGATTGTTGTTGTTTCTCTAGCTCTTGAAGTCTATCTCCATCATGACCACCGCTACCACTAGGGTTTCGACGAACTTTAGAAGGTTTTGATTTCTCGGGCAATTCTTCCTCATCAGATTCTGACTCTGATTCCTCCCCTTCATCATTAGAAGAAGGGGATTTTTGAGATTTTGAAACTGATTTGGGAAGTTCATCAGATTCATCTGATTCTGAATCGTTCTCACCCGATCCTTTTACTTCCTCTTCCTCCTCTTCTCCTTCGATACCTCGGAATCTTCAGATCCTTTTACCTCAAGGTTCTCTCTCGTCCATGTCGGGTTTTCTTGAAGCGGAACAAGGGTGGCAAGTTTCTTATGCCAAACAAACTCATAAGTATTATTTCGACTTCTATGTACGACATCAACATCCAAAATCCATGGTATTCCTAGGATGAGATGACAGTTCTCCATGTCAACAACGTCACAACAGAGAGTGTCGCGGTAGTGAGAACCAATGGAGAACGTAAATATGCATTGTTGGTGAATCGATAATTCGCTCATGTCAGAAATCCAACCAAGTTCATACGGGCAAGGGTGGTCGTAAGTAAGAAGACCGAGTGCTTTGACGAGGCGAAGTGATATCATATTTCCTTCGCTACCATTGTCAATAATAAAGTCGCACACCTTATTGTTGATGGTGAGTCTAGATTTGAAGATGTTATGTCTTTCCGCAGGATCCGGAGGGTTTGGGAGAAAGGATGAAGAATGATGGAGAGGTGAAGTCGTGGTGGAGGGTGGAGAAAAAAATTTCTCGTTTTTTGTATCAAGATTTTGCGGGCTCATGATACCAGCTGATGTAGATTGTTGCGGAAGCGTAAAAGTAGTAGAACTCATTACTAAAACTAAAGAAGAAACGATAAATAACTAAAGATAAATTGAAATAACTGTAAAGAAAGAAGATGCAATCAAGGGGTTTTGGTTTATAATTCAATTCAATGATTAACAAGACAGATCAGACTTCTCTTATATAGAGATTGTACTTTCCTAGATAGACTCAAATAAAGAAAGAAGATAACTAGTAAGGATACTTTCCTTGATTGCTAGGACTCTAAACATGGAAACCCTAAATACTAGACTGGTAACTTAAATTAATATAGTATCTTGGCCGTTGTGCCTGTTATTGGTTTGGCCGTGAGGCCCATTGGTGGGATGGCCGCCATCAATTAGGGTTGCCACCAAAAGTAGCATCGATCCATGTCATTGACTCATTGTGATCCTTGCCTTACAAATATGCTAATACTCTTACACTCAAGCCATCTTTGATGCTTGCTCATCAACAGTGGAGAAGTAAAACGAAGTTGGCTTATGTGTTGAGGCTAATATAAGAGACAATTACTCACCTGGTTGGAAATATACTCACTCCGAATTAAAGGGTGTTCCTTTAAGGATTGAGATAGGCTAAAAGATTAATAATCAGGTAAACTATGAATCTTCTCATTGTTCTTAAAAATGTTTTGTGTCCACGCATAAATGAATAATGAATAATGAATAATGTTTGATTAGTTAACCGGTACGTGTTGTTCGTCGTGACAATGGTTCCAAAGTTGATATACCAACTTCCAACTTGGTTGAGCAAATTAAAGAAGTGTTAGAAGATATCCAACATGGTCTTTTTTATGTTGCTAAGCAAAAACAAGATGCCAGGATTAAGATTGCTAAGACATGGGAATAATTTGTAACTGCTATAAATGAGAAGAAAATGATCTTAGCTCCTTGGTGTGATGAAGAGGTACTGTTTCATTCCTAAATACCCGATTTTCCTTCAAATTTTACTACATTCTACTTTACTTTGTCCGGTTTTGTACAGTGTTTCATTTGTCTCTATGATTCCAAATTATTTTTGTATATGTAACCATTTGCCTATTATTTCCAATTCGTAAAACTTCTTCTCTTCGAAAAATACGTGAAAGCACGTGACGTACGAAGGGTGAGATGGGAGCAGCCAAGACTTTTTGTACTCCGTTTGATCAGCCTGAACTTCAAAAGGGTAAACTTCTCTATGCCTTTCAAAACATTTTGGTAAACTTCTCTATGCCTTTCAAAACAAAATGTTTCCTTTCTTATATACGTACTTTCGAGCAATGGATCTTTTGTGTTGTTGTTCTCGGATTGGATTGCATCTAATTCAGGACAATTGCTTTTTTGAAAGGAGACTCTATGCTTTGCTTCGGGGAAGCCCGCCAGAAAGTGGACATATTTGGGCATAAGCTACTAATTGTAACCTATAGTCTTCACATGTAAATTAAACACCTATGATTTTCTCAATTTGAAATTTTTCGGATTGATGTTTTTTGGTTCTTATCGTGAACAAACCCGATTTGAATGAAGAAATCGAATTCTCGATCAATTGTTTGATAATTTATCATAGTGGCATTGGTTTGGATAAACACGAGTATAGAAGGCAAACCAAATTTTTTTAGATTTGTATGTTCAAATCCTGTGTTTCCGAATTTTTTTAGATTTGTATGTTCAAATCCTGTGAGGTTAGTTATATATTCTATTCCAGCCTTTTCTTTTTCACATTTGTTTTGATGAAGTTCATTGTTTGGGGATTGATTCCAATAAGGTAAATCAGATTGAAAATGGGTTTAGGAACATTTCAATGTTGAGTTTAGTAGCTGGAGATTCTCATGTTTGTGGGTTGAATGAATGATTTAGGTCAGCTGAATATTCCTTCTCCAAATTCATCTTCATCTTCATCATTGAAATGTTGTGGTCGGAGATGGTGGTCGGAAATGGTGGCCGGAGTTGAAGATGATGAAGAAGAAGAGGAAGAAGTAATGTTTGATTTCCCCTTAAACTTTGTTTCCCCAGAAAATTTCTTAAATTTTACATATTCTCTTTAAAATTTCACACCCCGGAAACTATTTTGCTTTCCCCAAAGCGTTGGCCTATTCATTCTCGTCTGGTGTATATTTGACCTAGGCTGATTTTGGGTTGAGTCAAACAATTGAGATATAGCAAAGTCAAATTGGAATAATGAGAAAGAAATAAACCCTATAGCAGTAACAAAATACCTAAACCACATTACTCCTTATTATTAATTAAAAAAAGTTAATTTAAACATAAATTTTTATAATTTAGTTTCTTCTCTTGTCTAATTTCTTTTCAAACTTCAATGAACATGTTAACTTTATATTTTTTGCGACTTAAAGTGTAGGGGCCTTCGTCGATACGTTCGCCTAGGGCCCTTCAAACGTCAGGGCCGGTACTGCTTTGTAGTGATGCCCCACCACTAATTTTGATGGTATTACTTGCTTTTAATCTCTTAAAATGGGAGTATTTAATGTTTCCTTGCTTTTAGATTTCTGATATGCAAATTATACCTCAAGTCACCCGATCATAAATGCTCCACTATGTCATAGATGTTTACTCTGTGGAACTTTGTTTTCATATTTTTATTGCATGAGTGCACCTAACCTCTTTTTCTCTTGCTTGACTAAAAATGTGAAAGTTTTACTCTTACTCATCACACTTTATTGCTCCATGTGATGAGAGGTGCATTCATGTATGGCAGGGGCGTGGGAGAGGGGGTGCAACCGGTGCGGTCGCACCGAGCCCCTCTCCATCTAAGGGTCCCATTTTGATGATGTTAACGAGAGTTAAGTATAATATAATATGACTGGGTTTCAAGAGCATTCAAAGAGGGTCGGTAGCGTAGTTGGTGAGTTAGTGTTCCATCCGCTCAAGAGGTCTCGGGTTCGAAACCCTTCATTCACAATTTTAAAATCTGGTTTTTCAATTGTTTTGTGATATATCATACCTAAGGGCACTCAGTCCAAGCCCACGTTATCTTATAGCTAATCTAAAGGCCTCTCTCTCTACTATTGTTTTTATCTTTCTTTATTCTTCTCTTTATTTTTCTCTTTTTCTTGTCTCTCTTAGCTACTAAAATAGAATACCATTGTATGTCTTTTCTAAATTGTGTATATTTTTGGTTGTCATCTAATATTCATATCCAAAAGTATAGGATTTTCCGTGTTGCTTCGGGTTCTCAAAGTCACACTTATTTGTTATATGAATATTTCTATAATTCATATAATTGCATCTTTAGAATATTTAGTTAAATTGTATTCGTAGATTTATTTACTTAATCAATTATTATTTAAATATTCTTATTAGTATTACGTAATCATTCATGAATTAATATTTTTACTTAATGTATTTTTGTCATGATAATATTTTGTTCAATTAAATTGTTTACATATTTTACTAATATATCGTACGCGAAAAAATTCAGTTTTTACATCATATGAAGGGCCCCAGTTAAAAGTTCGCACCGGGTCTCGAAAATCTCAGCCACGCCACTGATGTATGGCAGTGAAAGCTGACCTAGGCACATGTGATATTTGCTAGTATTAAAATATTGATATAGTTACACATTTTGTAATTTTTTAAAATTCTCTTTACTACTCTTTATAAAGATCTCATGTGATAGCTAGGGATATCAATTCAATCAATATAATTCTCTTTTTTTACATGGTAATAGAGTCTAGTTTTTCTTTTTTGAGAATAGTGTTAAAGATACCTCCGTTAGTGAAAGCCCATCTCCAACTTTCTTAATATTATTTTATCATGCATGGAAGTAAAATTCTATTATGATTCTCTTAAGTAACATCTAGTATTTCTTATTCGTCCTTGATAATTTTCAAAACAATGTTCCATTAAAACCCTAGCATCAGTATTCTGACTATTGCAAACTTATGAACTTTTATCGATACTTCGTATCTTTTCGTGAAATATCGTGTTATAACTAAAAGTCGCGGAAGCTATCGAACCTATCCTAGAAATTGATCCGACTACGAAAATAATCGAAAAGCTAAGCCAAAACTAAATATGCAAGCAGAATTAACGAGGTTCGGCCTAAAGCCTACTTCCTCGGGCGAACAAGAAATCTTTATTGAAGGATATATGAAAAACGACTTACACAACCCGCAAGTTCGTCCCAAGATGGTACCGTATAGTAATTAACCTTTCTATACTAAATCTTCGACGACCGAGAAATTAAACACCGCTCAAAACTATGAACAAAATCTCTCTCACTTGCTCTCTCTCTCTAGCTCTATAAAGAAGAGTTGTTGTTGTTTGTGTTGATGTGAATTACAAGCACTCAAACCCCCTATTTATATAGGATATCCACCGTCATAACAAGCCCAATAATAGGAAACCTAAACTACTTAGGAATTGGTCAATTTTTAGAAACCAAAAAATTAGAAACCAATCCAATTCTAATTACAAGTCTAAAATTGGTCAATTTTAGAAACCAATTCCAATTTTAGAAACCGCCTTTCACATATCGTATTGAAAAACATCAAGGTACAACTGAGAACAATGCCACTTCACTCCCACCCGAAAAAATGTGTAACTGCAGTCGAAAAAATCATTTCACTCGCACCAGAATAATGTAATGGAAGTTCTAAAGTAATCAAGTTGTAAACATTAATTTTCGTACTTACTCTAATTTTGGTCTTTACGAAAATGTGACTTCTCAATAGGAAAAGGGAAGATGCTGGAGTGCCCAGTTTTTAGCCCATTAAAATGCCCAGTTGATGTGGAATCACTAAAAGACAAATTTTTTTCAAAGTTTGATTATGGTGGGGACCGCTTTTATTTCTAAATGAGGAAATTCGGGCATTTTAATGAGCACCATTGTTGGGCACTCTATCATTTCCGATAGGAAAATTTCAAATACTCCATGTACTTATCTTTATGGACAAAAGTCATTGCATAATAAAGGTAGCATTAGCAAGAGAATTTTCCATTAGCTAGAGCAACAATAAAACAATATTTACAATTATTGGTCCATTGGCTCAACTATTACTTGTCCAGTCGAGATGGTGAATGTCACCATCTTGAAGCAAAATTTAACCTATGATGTATACGTGTAGCTATAAATGGCTTTCCTTCTCAAATGTTAGCCTCGTAGTCGATAAAATTCGCAACATTTTAGCTGGAATTTGACCAAAACTCCCTTGTATCGTCTAGATTCTGGTTAGAAATTAATGAAAAATACATGGCTTAAAAACAAAATCTTGTTCTATATATAAAGGAGATATAGGAAGGGTTTGTGGGTTTGTTAAAGTTACCTTACCCAATACTAAGGCCTAAGTTCAAAATATGTTCACACATTTATAAGTGTATATAACATAGATGTATTTCATTTGTTTGTTAAGGGTAGTTCAGTCCTTTCACTTGAAATTCTTTGGCTATATAATAGAAGTTACTGCCCCTCTTTAGGGCATCTTGGCCTTTACAATTACATGGTATCAAGAGCGCCCTAAATCATTCTTCTTGTTTTCAGTGTATTCCCTATTGTCCTCTTCCTCCCTTTCTTCTTCCTTTTTTTAATGGCTGAACAACCAAATATGGAATCTATTCCCACCCCTGTTCAACAATCTTCCTTCTCTCTTTCTTTTCTCTCCCTTACCAACATTTCAAATCTCATTTCTATCAAACTTGATAGAACCAACTATCTTCTCTGGTGTAGCCAAATGCTACCTATTCTTCATAGTCAAGATCTGTTCAAGTTTGTTAATGGGTCATGTCCCTCTCCTCCTGAGTCTCTTCCCTCATCTTCATCTTCTTCTCCTCCTATTCCCAACCCTGACTTCTGTTTTTAGTATCTTATTGACCAAATGTTGTTGTCTTGGATCAATGCAACTCTCACAGAACCTGTTTTATCTCAAGTTCTTGGTCTCACTACCTCTCAAGCTGTTTGGGAGGCTCTTGAGAGAAATTTTTCTTCTGTTAACTCAGCAAGGCTGATGAATCTCAAACTTCAGCTTCAAACCTGCAAGAAAGGTTCACGAACAATCTCTAATTATCTCTTACGAGTCAGAAATCTTTCTGATTCTCTAGCTTCAGTTGGTCACGTTGTTTCAGACCAAGAACTGGTTCTCATTGTTTTATCAGGATTAGGTCCTGACTTTGAATCCTTTGGCACTTTTATCACTACCAGACTCACTCTCCCCACTTATGATGAGTTATACTCCCTTCTACTAACTCAAGAGTTTTGAATTGAGCTTCTTCACACTCAATCACCACCACCTACTGCTTTACTTACTCAACCCCCTCCTATTTCTCGCCCACCGCTCACGTCTTCTCCCTCTTACAGAGGACGTTCAAACAATAGGAGAGGTGGAAGAGGTACTTACAGAAATTGTGGTAGAGGTGGTTTCACTCGAGGTTCTGGATCTGTTTTGGGCCCTTCCTCAGATAGATATCCTGTGGTTTGTCAATATTGTGGTCGTCCTGGTCACACTGCTCGACAGTGCTTCAATCTCACTCGTCCAAATGACCTAGCTCAATCCTTCTCTGCTCTTGGTCTCGATCATTACTCTCATGACCCTCATTGGTACATGGACTCTGGTGCTAACAGTCACATAGTTTCTGATGTTTCCTCTGTTATTTCTCGAACAGAGACAATCACTCCTGATCAAGTCATGGTTGGCAATGACCAAACCTCTGCTGTTGCTGGTACTGGTAATGTTCATCTTCCTCATCATAACTTTATTCTTAAAAATGTTCTTCTAGTTCCTGATTTCAAGAAAAACCTCATTTCTATTTCACAACTTCTTAGAGATATTAACTGTGTCATTATGTTCCATCGTTCTGGTTTCTTTGTTAAGGAACTTCCAACAGGGAAGAACCTTCTCGCCGGAACGATCATTGATGGTCTGTTTCAGTTCTCCAAACTTCCAGCTCCATCTTCAACCTCTGCTTTCTTTACCCAAGTGGCTTCCAAAGGATCTCGTACCAGTCCTGAAATGTGGCACAAGAGATTAGCTCATCCACTTTTTCGAAATTTTAAATTTATCTTGTCTAAGTTTCAATTACCAGTTACTAAGTTTGTAATCAAAAACAATTTATGTCAAGATTGTGTTTTAGCTAAGCATCATGCTCTTCTTTTTAATTATGTTGTTCATCTTTCTATTTTACCTTTAGAAATCATTCATGCTGATTTGTGGGGTCCTGCTCCAGTTATCTCTCATTCAAGCAATCGATATGTTCTTCTATTGATTGATGATTTTACGAGATACACTTGGTTATACTTTCTGAAACAAAAATCAGAAGTTGCAGAAATTATCAAATCTTTTAAAACTCAAGTCCAAAATCAATTTTCACAAAAGATAAAAATATTTCAATCAGATGGATCAGGAGAGTTTGTTAATCATCAAATCTCTAACTTTTTTGCTGAATCGGGCATTATTCATCGTCGTTCTTGCCCTCATACACCCCAACAGAATGGTGTTGCAGAATGTAAAATTCGTCACCTAGTTGAGACATCTCTGACTTTACTTTATCAGTTTTCAACTCCCACTACCTACTTGCCAGATGCTTTCAGCACTGCCATTTACACACTGAATCGTCTTCCCACCACTGTCCTTCATGGTTCATCTCCTTTTCAAAAACTCTACTCCAGGTCCCCACAATACAATGATCTTCGAATATTTGGATGTCGTTGCTACCCATTGTTGGTACCATACAACACATCTAAACTTCAACCCAAATCTCGTCCTTGCATTTTTATCAGCTACAACTCTGATCATAAAGGATACAGATGCCTTGATCCTAACACTAATCGAGTCTTTATCTCTCGTCATGTTTTTTTTTATGAACATGATTTTCCCTTCGGTCGATGACATTCTTCTTCTTCTTCCTCTTCAAGTAATGGAGTTTCTCTCTCTTGGTGTGTACCTCGATCAACTTTACCAATTCAGAATACGACTAGTTCTATTCCCTTGGCCCAAGATTCATCACTAACTGTCCATCTGTCCCTTCGACAACTGCTACAGCTGTTACTCAAAGACCATTATCTCCACCAGTTGTACCTTTAGTTGGCTCCTCTCCTCCACCTATTTCTCCTCCTGACGCGTCTGTTGCTCTGATAGATAAGGCTGTGGTCCCACATGAAAGTGAGTCATCGTTACCCACTACAACCAACGTTAACTCTCAAACGGAGTTACCTTCACGACATCCAATGATAACAAGGAGCCGTGACGGTACATGTAAACCTAAAGTTTTGTTCACCTCCACTCATAAGTTACCTCCTTCTCTTCTTTCCCACATAACAAACTCTAATCTCCATGAACCAGCCTGCTACAGTCAGGCTTCAAAACTTACTCACTGGAGAACAACAATGGAGGACGAAATTTCTGCTCTTAAACGAAATCATACTTGGGATCTTGTTCCCTCTACCTCTGATATGAACATTATTGACTGTAAATGGATCTACAGAGTCAAACAAAAATCAGATGGATCGGTGGAACGATACAAAACTCGTTTAGTGGCTTGGAGATTCAATCAACAGCAAGGTATTGACTATAAAGAGACCTTTAGTCCTGTTGTTCGACCAGTAACAATTCGATCAGTGTTATCTCTTGCAGTGATGAGTGATTGGCCGGTGAGACAATTAGACGTCAAGAATGCATTCTTAAATGGTGATTTACAGGAATCTGTCTTCATGACACAACCAAAGGGGTTTCAACATCCAGAGTTTCCTTCTGATGTTTGTAAGTTAAACAAAGCCATTTATGGCCTGAAACAAGCTCCCAGAACTTGGCATCAAAAATTCACCTCTTCTCTGATTCATTTAGGTTTTCGAAAATCTATTTCAGACCCATCAATGTATTATCGTCGAACAGATGCTTGTTTCATGGTGATTTTGTTATATGTTTATGATATCTTAATCATGGGTACTCCTTCATCAGAGGTAAATCAGTTGATTTCTCTTCTTCATCAACAATTTCTGATTACTGATTTGGGTAATTTGTCATATTTCCTGGGTATGGAAATTCAGCGAACTGTTGACTATATAAAGATCACACAGCAGAAATACATTGTTGATCTTCTCAATAGATTTGGGTTACTTCACTCAAAACCATCACCCTCACCGGCTAAATCAGGAACGAAGTTATCGGCTCATGATGGAGATCCCATCTCCGATCCTCAAATCTATAGAAGCTTAATGGGGGCGTTACAATACTTGAATCTAACTCGACCTGACATTACATATGCAGTCAATCAAGTGTCTAAGTTTATGAAATCACCATCTTCTCTGCATCTCACGGCGGCTAAACGGATTCTTCGATATTTGAAGGGAACAATCTCCGATGGAATCATACTCCGGCGTTCGTCTAATTTCAAAATCACGGCCTACTCAGATGCTGACTGGGCAGGGTCACCCGATGATAGACGCTCCACATCAGGTCTATGTGTATTGTTGGGACCCAATGTTATTAGCTGGACATCGAAGACTCAACCTACAGTATCCAGGTCATCAATCGAGGCCGAATACAGGGCCTTGGCCCACACGGCTGATGAGGTTGCCTGGATACAAAATCTGTTGAAGGAACTTGGTTTTTATCTAGAGGCACCCCCGGTTATTTTATGTGATAATATAAGTGCAACATAACTTGCTGCAAATCCGGTTCTACATTCTCGTACGAAACATGCAGCCATCAACTTTCATTTCGTACGAGAAAGGGTCAACAATGGTCAACTTCGTGTTTATTACATTGCAGGCGATGAAAATGTGGCGGATGCATTTACCAAAGGCCTCTCTACACCTCGTTTTAATGTTTTACGTAACAAGCTTCCTTTCGAACCGTTGCTAAGCTTGAGGGGAGATATAAGTGTATATAACATAGATGTATTTCATTTGTTTGTGAAGGGTAGTTTAGTCCTTTCACTTGTAATTCTTTGGCTATATAATAGAAGTTACTGCCCCTCTTTAGGGCATCTTGGCCTTTACAATTACAACATTTTCCTATTACAATGGAGAATTCCTAGATCTTGGGTGTTCTTCTCTGTCTCTTCAAATGGAGACATGAGGGAAAGGCATGAGGGAAAGGTTTTTAGGTTCTTATATAACAGTATTCCATAGTTCTTACTATCATCAAGTTACCATAGTGACAAACAAAACTACCCATTAACTCATTTCCCATGGAGACCAAAGATAGATCAGGTCTCTCTCTCTCTCTCTCTATTTCTCTAACATTTAGAACATGGATAATAGGCCCATTTCTATGCATTTCCTAGCTTCTATCTCACAATTCTTGGTTTTTCGTCAAAACCCTGTCATTATCGATTCTTCATGTTTCACCATCATCACCCTTGTAGCTGGAAAGCTAATGGTGGCAATTCTCCCAACAAACCTCATTAAGATACCAATCATAAATTGGATATTTTCGATCAACCCAGGACCATCCAATATTAAAGAGTGAAAGAAAGCAAGATTATCATTCACTTTCATTAAGAACAAAACAATTACAAGGATTGAGTTATATAGTTCATCAATCTAGAGAGAGAGAGAGAGTCGGTTATAAGTTTGTTAAGACTAATTACATCTTAACTAACAGTAACTAACAGTTAACTAACCTAACTAACTAATTACACACACACATACTATTGGCACATGTGACAGAGTGTAAACAGAGTGTAAACAAATTAGTTAAGCTTCTTCTTTCGTATCTTCTTTATCTTCTTCTCTCTTACAAAGAGCATATTGTTTTGACTCTACTTGCTGCTTCAGGTCAGGATAGTCCATTTGCTCTACTCACTGTTTACCATAAGAAAGGCTTTATACCACAAAAGTATAAGTTTTTGGGCGTCATTTGTGTTAATTCAAACCACTCAGTTTAGTGATCAGAATCACGTTCTTTACATTCCATTCAAACGGGTCTGCAAAAGGGCAGAGTAAACAACAAGCAACTATATCTTCTTCATCTTCCCCTATATATAATAGATATTTGTATATTCGACTAGCGAGACCCAACAAATGAAGCCTTAACCGAAAGCCCGTTGCAAAAACGGTAATTGTACTTATCCCACCATCCTTTGTATTTCCTATACACGAACAAGTTAAATATAACAGCAACCGAGAACCAAGACAAAAAGTGGACATAAACAACCGGAGGCGAGCCTTGTAGAGTTAAGAAAATGAGAGAAATATTAATAAGTCTAATCCACTTCTTCCCCGGGAACACACGTCCGAGTGACCAAGCTAGCAGAGTAGAGAAACTACTCCAACTACAAAAAGTAGTTAATATTCTTGTGCTGTCCATAAGGTGCAAAAACCTGGGCTGGCCCGATTCCACCCCAAACCATGGTGTTGCTAAATATTCTATGCTCAGCTGGGTATGTCCATGGACTTCCTATTGGAAGTCTGCTAATGTTGTTGACACTGCGCAAGAGCCACCATGTTGTTGAATGCGCCGACGATCTAGATCAGTATATATACCTTATCTATTCCAATGGATTTGGGTTTGCATCTGATACTGCTGCTCTTACTTCATTCTTCATTGTGCAAGGTGATTAGGACTTCATACTTCCTTTATGATTATTTCCTTTGTATGCTGCATGGCTTTGATAATGAGTACGACTGCTGCACAACTTCTTTTACTCAATCCAACAACTTAACTCCAATTACTTTTGTATGTAGAGAGAGCTGGAATGTATTCAAGCAAGCATTGAAAGGTAAAGACCAATTTAATGATGTTCACAATAGGCTTACGAAGTCCTATAAACCGATTCCTTAATGGTGCTTTTACACAATCATTGCTGTCATGATATCTCGTGATAATTAATTTAATCTACTTCGGAGAAGATTTTCAGATCACATACTGGGGATTTCTGTTGGGATATTTACTCTTCCAACAAGTGCATTGCTGCCATCACAGGCCAAGTAATAACCATAACAATTTTATGTTTAGTAGTTTATACTAGTTACTAATCTAGCAAGCTAATAGTTGGTATTGTTATTTGAGTGCAGCAATGCATTGATATTTACTGGCACTCAGGAGATGATAATGGGTTCGCTGTATCCAGGCTACCCTCTTGCAAACTTGGCGTTTACAAGTTTTTGTACTTGCACCATGAGTACCACCATGACCATCCTTCCGGAACTTAAAGATTGGGCATTACATGAAGATTCTTCCAAGGTCATTGTTCATTGCTCAGGTAAACAAACTAACAATGCACAAACAAAATCAATTTTAAGTTAAGGAAGTCAATCAATTCACCACTTAGTGTGTGACTATATTTATTCCGAAAAGGTCTTCCCTTTTTAGAAAACGAGTAACTCTTCGACTATATCTTCTAATCAACACATTTGATGTTAGTGAAGTTTGAGAAAAGAGCTACCCTTTTTAAAAAACAAGCAACTCATTAACTTCAAGACTAGAAGGCATAGTAACTACTCCCCAGTCGACTGACTAGCATAATATTTTGAGCTGTACAACATAGATAGCTAGCTTTCAATCCTTTATAAACTTATTTAGTTTGTCTAAGGTGTCAAAATCTACAGAATGTGGGCTCATCCGTCTTGTCTTCGACCTGCCTAATTGCAGTACGGTGGCTCTTAAGCAGCGTCGACAACATTTCTGACAAAAGCAAACTTCCAATAGGAAGTTCATGGGAATGCCCAGCTGAGCATAGAATATTTAGCAACACCTTGATTTGGGTGGAATCGGCCAAGCCATGTTTTTGCACCTTATGGACAGCACAAGAATATTTACTACTTTTTGTAGTTGGAGTAGTTTCTCTACTCTGCTAGCTTGGTCACTCGGACGTGTGTTCCCGGGGAAGAAGTGGATTAGACTTATTAATGTTTCTCTCATTTTCTCAACTCTACAAGGCTCGCCTCGGATTGTTGCTGTCCACTTTTTGTCTTGGTTTTCAGTTGCTGTTATATTTAACCTGTTCGTGTATAGGAAATACAAAGGATGGTGGGATAAGTACAATTACCGTTTTTGTAACGGGCTTTCGGTTGGGGCTTCATTTGTTGGGTCTCGCTAGTCGAGTACACAAATATATATATATAGAGGAAGATGAAGAAGATATAGTTGCTTGTTCTTTACTCTGCCCTTTTGCAGACCCGTTTGAATGGAATGTAAAGGACGTGATTCTGATCACCAAAAATGAGTGGTTTGAATTAACACAAATGACGCCCAAAAACTTATACTTCTGTGGTATAAAGCCTTTCTTATTGTAACAGTGAGTAGAGCAAATGGACTATCCTGACCTGAAGCAGCAAGTATATTGAAAACAATATGCTCTTTAATATTGAATGGTCCTGGGTTGATCGAAAATGTCCAATTTATGATTGGTATTGTGAGAGATAATGGAGAAGATGAAGTTAACCAACTTAACTACCAAGAGGCTATAGGCGCATCTCGTTTATATTTGAAGGCACTCTACTTGAGTTCAAAGAGGCACTCATGTTGAGGTTGTAGTTAGTGCTCGGTTGTTAATAAACTAACTAATCCAATTAGTTAGTTAATGTTAGTTAGGACTCTTTCTCTCTCTAAGAACTGTTTAATCTCTCTCTCTCTCTAAAGACTATATAAGAATGTATTAGCTTTGTGTATTTGTTAATCTTGAGTTACCAAGATAATAAAATTGTTCTTTCAATAGTTCATTAGTTTTTCATGGTACCAGAGCAAAAAACCCTAAAATTGATTTTCGAAGAACAAATCGAAATCAAGAACAAGGAAGAAAGCTGATCTTCTGTCATCAAGGAATCAGAGATACAGTCTTTATTATCATCATCATCAAACTTCAAGCAATCAAAAGATGAATCCGAATCAAAATCAGGTATCTTATAATTCAAATCTTACGAATTTAATATCTGCTAGATTAGATGGATCGAACTTTCTTGTTTGGAAAGATCAGGTAGAAAATGCCTTGATTGGAAATGACCTAATGTGCTACATTGATGGCATTTATAGTGAACCCTCACAGTTAACTATAGAGGAAGGAAGAGACATAGCAAACCCAGCTTATCTTCAATGGCGGAAAACTGATAGTTTTGTAAAATCTTGCATAAAAGCAACAATTACACATTCTATTGCATCGGATATTCTAGGGCTAAAGACTTCTAGAGAAATATGGTGCTATTTAGAAATGGTATTCCTTCAAGAATTCGAAGCACAAAAGTCTTCTTTGAGAAATAAAATTCAAAACATCAAGAAAGGTTCAGCCTCTATATCTGGGTACTTGAGTAAAATTAAAAATATTGCTGATTCTCTTGTAGCTGTGAATGACAAAGTAAGTGAAAGTGAGTTAACAAGAATAGTCCTTCAAGGGTTAGGAAGAGAATATTCTCAATTTGTTATTACTATACAAAACAGAGATAGTAATCTAAGTTTTGGTGAACTAAGAAGTCGATTGACTCATCATGAACAATGGTTGAAGGAACAAGAATCAACTAATGACTCAAGTGAGTTATATTTTGTTAAGAAAGTGCAAAATAGAAATGATCCAAGAAATGGTCCAAGATCATCATCCATAAGGTTTTCTAATCAGACCCAGAGTCTTGAAAGTGGTCAAAAGACACCATTTAGATCAAATGTGAAGGCTTCTCCTCAAACAAGGAACAACTTTTTTGATTTTATCACAGTACCTTGTGGGATATGTTATAAGTGGGGCCATACAGCCAGACAATGCAGACTAAGGTTTAAGGACTTCTCCTCAGAAGCCTCAAGGTCAGCAAGTAGAAATTTTGCTAACTTGCATCTTCAAGAAATTGAAGATGAAGATGAAGAAGAAGAAGAGGAATCTGATCCTCTAGAGACAGAAGATGAGCAAGCTCACTATGGGGTTGAGCAAGAATATGAGAATGAGTCACAAGAAACCAGTTATCTATCCATAAACAATAAGGATAAGAGATGGATAGCTGACACAGGAGCAACAAGCCATATGACACATTCTGAAGAGAATTTAAAGCATATTACTCCTTATCAAGGTAAAAATGGGGTTCTTATAAGAGATGGTAAGTGTTTGCATATTGCTAGCACAGGACAAGCAAGTTTAGCTACTGGTTCAAACACATTTCAACTCAAGAAGGTCCTCCATGTTCCCACAATACAAAAGAATCTACTGTCCATCTCTAAATTTACCAAAGAGAACTTTTGTAGTGTAGAGTTTCTCCCATGGGGTTTCTTAATAAGAGACCTATGGTCCAAAGATGTTTTGGGAGAAGGACCAATGGTGAACAATCTCTACAGCATTGATTTTCAGATGGATCCCTATGTCACACCTAAAGAAGATAAAGAAGTAGCTTATCTAGCTAGAGGAACTGCTGAAACATGGCATAACAGGTTAGGTCATGCATCACAAGAGGTAATCTTACTCTTAGAAAGAGAAAAGAGGATCAAGATAACATCTAAGAATTTTAAAGATGTTTGCTCATCATGTCAATTAGGTAAAAGTCAGAGACTTCCCTTTCCCATATCACTAAGCTCAGCTACAGCTCCTCTTCAATTGGTACACTGTGACATCTGGGGGCCATCACATGTCCTCACAAAGACAGGAATTCGATACTATATACTATTTCTTGATGATTACAGCAGATTTTTTTGGATTTACCCCATGAAATTGAGGTCAGAAAGCTTGAAATGCTTCCAACATTTCCAGACACAAAATGAAAGACTTTTCTCTTTACCTATCAAGTCCTTTCAGAGTGATGGTGCACCTAAACTCAGCAAAGGAGACTTTCATGCTCATCTTATGTCATGTGGAATTATATTTAGAAGCTCTTGTCCCTACACTCCTGAGCAAAATGGGAGAGCAGAAAGGAAGAACAGGCAGATAACCTCTGTGGGCAATACACTACTATTTCAGGCCTCTATGCCTAAGGAATTTTTGTTCCATGCTTATGCTGCTGCCACATATATCATAAACATAACTCCAAGTAAGCTTCTCTCCTACAAAACTCCTTATGAAATGCTATTTGGTAAATGTCCTGACTATACTATGATAAAGGTTTTTGGTTCTCTCTGCTATCCTTACTTGGGGAACATTAAGAGTGATAAGCTAAGTCCAAAATCTTCAAAGTGTGTTTTCATTGGTTATAGTCCAACACACTAGGGATATAAGTGCTTAGACATTGAAACAGGAAGAGAGTATGTATATAGACATGTCATTTTTGATGAGTTCACATTCCCTTATGAAATTGAAAAGTTTTCTCCTAAATCAAATTCAGAGAAAGAGTCTGATTCTCCTTATCAAGTTTTTCAGCTTCCACCTCTTCCTACAAATATTGATATGTCTATTCCTTCATATCACTCTACATACTCCTTGGATGATCAAGTATACCCTTCTCCTACTGGATCCACTTCAGAACACATATCTCATGAACTAGATGACCAGAGTTCACCTCCTGTTGATTCCTCTCAGCAAATGGGTTCTGCTTTAAGAGAAGAAGAACCTAGACCAAATCACAGTGTCCATCCTATGCAAACAAGACTCAAGAGTGGGATTGTTAAACCCAAGACCATTCCTGACCATGTAGCTCATTTCTCAGTCCCTCATGCTCTTCATTCTGTGCAGACTCATTCTTTATCACCTATAGCAGAACCAAAGAGTTATAAAACTGCTATTAAAGATCCTCAGTGGAAAAAGGCCATGGAAGAAGAATATCAAGCTCTCCTCAAAAATGGAACATGGTCTCTAATACCTAGGACTTCAGATATGAATGTTTTTGAGTGTAAATAGGTATTCAAAGTAAAATGTAATTCAGATGGGTCCTTACAAAGATACAAGGCTAGACTTGTGGCACAAGGGTATAATCAGCAAGAGGGTATTGACTATTTGGAGACATTCAGCCCAGTTGTTAAGATTCAAACCATTAGAGTTGTACTGACATTGGCCATCTCTAGGACTTGGCCTATTCAGCAATTGGATGTATCAAATGCCTTTCTTCATGGGCATCTTACTGAGACAGTTTATATGAAACAACCACCAGGTTTCTCTGATTCCGAACATCCTGACTTTGTGTGTCATCTGAACAAGGCCATTTATGGGCTTAAACAGGCTCCAAGAGCTTGGTTTACAAGATTTGCTACTTATCTTCTGAATTGGGGATTTTCCAAGAGTGCTTCTGACACTTCCATGTTTGTGTTTCAATCTGGTGTAAAAATGATGATTCTTTTGCTTTATGTGGATGATATCATTCTCACTGGTTCATCTGAATCCTTACTTGATCAACTTCTTGTTGACTTAGCTACAGAATTTGCTATGAAGAAGCTTGGACATCTTCATTATTTCCTTGGCATTGAGGTTAGCAGAACCTCCTCTTCTTTGTTCCTAACTCAGACTAAGTATACACTTGAGCTATTGGAAAAGTCTGGTCTTACTGATTCTAAACCTAGCCTAGTACCTATCTCAGTGGGCAAAAGGGTTTCTAAGTTAGATGGTGAGCTAATTGACAATCCTATTTTCTATAGAAGCATGGTTGGGGGTTTGCAATATGCTACTATGACCAGGCCTGATTTGACCTATAGTGTCAACTATTTGTCTCAGTTTATGCATGAGCCTAGGACTCCTCATTTGATTCTTCTTAAGAAAGTTCTCAGATACTTGAAGGGAACTGTTGGAGCTAGCATTTTACTGAAGATAGGAGATGTCTCTATCTTACATGCTTTTTCTGACTCTGATTGGGGGGGATGTCCTGATACTAGAAGATCTACGAGTGGGTATTGTGTTTTTCTTGGTTCCTCTTTGGTTTCCTGGTCTTCTAAGAAGCAGACTACTGTGTCTAGGTCATCCACTGAAGCTGAATATCGTGCTCTGTCTCTTGCCACTTCTGAACTCTTATGGTTGTCTTACTTACTTGAGGAACTTGGGGTTTCAGTTTCTGTTCCTTTTCGACTTTCCTGTGACAATATGGGGGCGAAATATTTAGCCTCTAATCCAGTATTTCACGCTCGAACGAAACATATTGAGATTGATTATCATTTCATTCGAGATTTGGTTATGAGCTCAACCTCGGAGATTACTTTTGTTTCATCTGAAGCAAATTTAGCTGAAATTTTTACAAAGGGTATTCTCTCCTCTCAATTTGACTTCTTTCGTAGCAAACTCATGGTTCTTCCCCACATGGAATCACTCGTTTGAGGGGGGCTGTGAGAGATAATGGAGAAGATGAAGTTAACCAACTTAACTACCAAGAGGCTATAGGCGCATCTCGTTTATATTTGAAGGTACTCTACTTGAGTTCAAAGAGGCACTCATGTTGAGGGTGTAGTTAGTGCTCGGTTGTTAATAAACTAACTAATCCAATTAGTTAGTTAATGTTAGTTAGGACTCTTTCTCTCTCTCTCTAAGAACTGTTTAATCTCTCTCTCTCTAAAGACTATATAAGAATGTATTAGCTTTGTGTATTTGTTAATCTTGAGTTACCAAGATAATAAAATTGTTCTTTCAATAGTTCATTAGTTTTTTAGGTATCTTAATGAGTTTTGTGGGATAGAAGCTACGAAAATGGGCGATGATGGTGAAACATGAATAATCTATAATGACAGGGTTTTGACGAGAATTCAAGAGTTGTGAGATAGAAGCTACGAAAATGGGCCTATTATCCATATTTTAATGTTAAAACGGGCTTCCGGTTAGGGCTGCATTTGTTTATTTTGTTGTTCTCCTAACAACGTTTACACTTAGTATGGAAGGAATAATATGGATTGAAATTTTTTCAGAAAATGAATATGAACTTTGACTGATTATTGTTCTTTTGAATTAGTGGCTACTGGCACATGTAAATATGTACTAGTTATTGTGCACAAGAATCTTTTAAATTAATGCTTCTAAACACAAAATTATCCTCGCTCTCTAGTCTTCTGCCCTTCTTATTGACAATCTTACAACAGCATGTAACTCACGGACTTCTTTGACGGGGAAGTATATCATGTGGGATTGTTGCTTGTTGTGTTAAAGCTACTTCATGCACAACCTACTGATTAGACTTTACTTTTTAGAGGTCTGTCTCTAAATGTCAGATGTGTGTATTGTTAGTATTCGAACCACAAACACAAATATTGGTAAATCAGCTTCAATTAATATTTCAACACAAACACAAATATATATAGATGAACCATAAGCACAAGCAATTAAAGGTCATTCGGAGAAAACAGAAGCAACCGTAATTAGGGGAAGAAAAAGAAGAAGAAAATATTGTAAGATGAGAGATATTTCACTAATAATTTCTAACACCCTCTGACCATCTTCTTGTCTTACTTTCCCCTCCCACCACTTCTCTTTGGTAATTCCACATATTACGCATTAACAAACAAGAGAAAATTATTTGATTGAGGAGCTGGGTGGAAATTCTCAGGAACCGGGAGAAATACTCCTCTGCATGCCCCCATTGCAACCGCTAGGGTCCTTTGGGTAAAAATTTTTTGACGCCAAATGTCTTGGACGCTAATTATCGTTACTGTTATGCCCAATCGGGGTTAAAGTGAACAATACGAGTAATCCAAGACAAGCAATAGGAATAGTAAAGAACAATCAAGAACAGAACACAGAGATTTACGTGGTTCGGTTGGTCAGACCTACTCCACGGCGACAACGGCGCAGTGATTTCCACTATGATAAGCAAACAAGTTTATAAAAGAGATTCATGAGATTGTGTCTTACTGATATCTCCTTAGGGTTTAGTTTATATAGCCACTAAACCCTAATCCCACCGCCTCACCAACTCTTTCTCTACAACCGACATTATACATGACAAGCTAATACTAATAACCGACATAAGCCTAGCTTCGCATTCCAGCTCTGACTCGGAGTCCACCTTTGCCTCAGAGCACTGCTTCGCATACCAGCTCTGTCTCAGTAATCAGCTTCGCAAATGGGTCCAAGTTTCGGTAGGTTGTACCGGGTTCGATACCAATCCCTATTCGAGTCACTTCTAACAATTCTCCACCTTGACTTGAATATGCTCCTCTTGACTTAGATCTGCCACCATCATAGCTTAGCGCATCTGAGCCGTCGTCGCTCCAGCCCTGCTAGGGCTACCATCTGGAAAACCCAATCAAGTCTGAGCAATGCTTAAACTTGAAAGTTGTAACTGCCTTGGTCAGCATATCCGCTGGATTCTCTACCGTAGAAACCTTATTCATCGTGATCTTCCCTTGTTCAATCACGTCCTTGATAAAGTGATACCTGACGTCAATGTGTTTAATTCTCTCGTGATACATTTGATTTTTGGTCAAATGAATAACACTCTGGTATTGTCGCAGTAGACCTCTGTCACCTCCTACTTCAGGCCCAAATCCCGAACTAACCCACTCAACCATATTGCCTCCTCCACCGCCTCTGTTGGTGCCATGTACTCAGCTTCCGTTGTAGACATCGCTACCATCGACTGCAGCACTGCTCTCCCACTAATGGCATTCCCGCAGAGTGTGAACGTATAGTCCGTCAACGACCTCTTCCTATCAAGATCCCCTGAAAAATTCGAATCTACAAATCCAACTACCGAACTAGAAGTGTCAGCCCTTCTGTCGTAAACCAGACCTAGCTCCGCAGTTCCTCCCAAATACCGCAGTATCCATTTCACAGCCTACTAATGACCTTTCCCAGGTTTGCCCATGTATCTGCTTACTACACTAACAACATGTGAAATATCAGGCCTTGTGCACACCATAGCATACATAATACTACCTACTGCATTTGCATAAGGCACCAGAGACATGTACTCGGTCTCGTCATCAGTTGTTGGTGACAGTTCACCCGAAAGCTTGAAGTGTGCTGCCAATGGGGTACCGACAGGTTTTGCCTCAGTCATACCAAAACGTTCCAACACTTTCTCGATGTACGTTTTCTGAGACAAGAACAGTTTCCCAGCAGATCTATCTCTCCGTATCTCCATACCCAATATCTTCCTTGAGGCACCCAAGTCTTTCATCCCAAACTCACCCTTCAACTGATCCTTTAACATGTGGAGTTCCGACATATCCTTGCAAGCTATCAGCATGTCATCCACATACAGAAGTAGATACACATAAGAACCATCCGATAATTTCCTGTGGTAGACACAACTATCATACTTGCTTCTGTCATAGTCATTTTTAACCATAAACGTGTCAAAACGCTTACACCACTGCCTAGGAGACTGTTTCAGTCCATACAAAGACTTGTTCAGCAAACAGACCTGGTCTTCTTTCCCGAGAATCTCAAATCCCTCTGGCTGACGCATATAGATTTGTTCCTCCAGCTCTCTATGTAAGAACGCAGTCTTAACATCAAGCTGCTCTAATTCCATATCATACAAGGCAACCATAGCAAGTATCACTCTAATAGAGCTATGTTTAACAACAGGAGAACATGCCTCATTGAAGTCTATCCCTTCTCGTTGTGTAAACCCCTTTGCTACAAACCGTGCTTTGTAACGTGCATCTTCCACCCCTGGGATTCCTTTCTTCTTCTTGAAAACCCATTTGCTACCAACACTTCTGACCCTTAGGCAGCTCGGCTAATTCCCAGACCTGGTTCTTCCGAAGAGACTCAATCTCTTCATTCATAACAAGAGACCACTGCCGTGAATCATCGCTCCTCATAGCTTCTTCGTAGGTGCATGGCTCACCTCCATCTATGCTTTCTCCCACACTAAGTGCAAATGCAACCATATCTGCCATCACATACCTTTCCGGTGCCCGGATCTCTCTCCTTCCCATGTTCTTCGCAACACTGTACTGAACCAGCTCTGGTTCAGCTTCCTCAGCTTGCTCATCTACCTGAGGCCGAACCTCTTCCGGAGTGTATCTCAAGCTCCACCTGCTCCCTATGATCTTCCTACTCCACCTGTTTACCAACACCCTCCCGATCATCTACAAATGTTACCTTTTAAGTTACCATGACTAACTCATCAAAAGTAACATCTCTACTTATGAAACTTCTTCGTTTTTCCATCTGGATTCCATAACCGATAACCCTTAACTCCAGGCTCATACCCAAGAAATACACATTTCTTAGCCCTCGGACCAAGTTTACCTTCCTTAACATGTGCATAAGCCGCACAACCAAAGATCCTTAAGTTCTCATACTAAGCAAGATAACCAGACCACACCTCATTAGGAGTTTTACACTCAATAGATGTACAGGGTGAAATATTTACCAGATATGCTACCGTGTTCAGCCCAGAACACCTCCGGCAGCCCTGCATTCGAAAGCATACAACGAGCTCGTTCCAATAGAGTTCAGTTCATACGTTCTGCCACCCCATTCTACTGTGGACTGTTTCTGACCGTATGGTGTCTCACTATCTCTTCGTCTACACAGAATCTATTAAACTCATTTCCGCAAATTTCCATGCCATTGTCAGTCCTCAAGCGTTTGATCGATTTTCCAGCCTGCTTCTCGATCAAGGTCTTCCACTGCTTGAACTTGACGAATGTCTCATCTTTGCGTTTCAGTATGTAGACCCATACTTTCCTGGAAAAATCATCTATCAAGGTTAACATGTATCTACCCCCACTATGTGAGCTGACCCGAGAGGGACCCCAAAGATCTGAATGGATGTAATCACCTGAGCTGCTTTTTCCCCTCGATCAAGGTCTTCCACATGCTGCGTCCTTCCCCTTACCACCAAACCATCACCTGAGCTGCTTTCTTCCATTGACCTCCGTCTCAACTCCTTCGAGTTCAATGCTGCTTTAATATCCTTAAAGGTTGTAGTTGTTTTTTCAGACATAAAAGAATCAACAAAGCTCTCATATGATGGTGGCAGGGATGCAAGCAATAGTACTGTCTTATCTTCTTCCTCGAATTTGACATCTATGTTTGCCAAATCTAAGAATACTCGGTTGAGTTCATCCATATGGTCTTTCAACGATTCTCCTCCTGATATCTGCAAATTAAATAATTTCTTCTTTAGTTACAAACGATTAGTTAGAGATTTCGTTATATACCTTGTCTCTAGCTTCCTCCATAGTCCATCGACTGTAGTTTCCGTTGTTACTTCTCGCAAGACCTCATTGCTCAAACAGAGTAGAATCTGACCATGAGCTCTCTCCATGAGATCTTCCTTCTCTGCTTCTGAAAGTGATTCAGCGTGTGCAGCCTTCCCATTCAACGTCTTCAACAGACCCTGTTGAACTAATACTGCTCGCATCTTAATCTTCCAAAGATTAAAATCGTTACTTCCATCGAACTTCTCTATCTCGTATTTCGCCATCACAGAAACCTTAAAACCACAGCTCTGATACCAGTTTGTTATGCCCAATCGGGGTTAATGTGAACAATACGAGTAATCCAAGACAAGCAATAGGAATAGTAAAGAACAATCAAAAACAGAACATAGAGATTTACGTGGTTCGGTTGGTGAGACCTACTCCACGGCGACAACGACGCGATGATTTCCACTATGATAAGCAAACAAGTTTACACAAGCGATTCGCGAGATTGTGCTTACTGATATCTCCTTAGGGTTTAGTTTATATCGCCACTAAACCCTAATCCTACCGCCTCACCGACTCTCTACAACTGACTCTCTTTACAACCGACATTATACACAGATAACACTAATCACCGACATAAGCCTAGCTTCTGCATCCTAGCTCTGTCTCGGAGTCCAGCTCTGCCTCACAGCCTTGCTTCGCATACCAGCTCTGTCTCAGTAATCAGCTCTGCTAACGGGTCCAAAATTCGGCGCCGAGACCTAAGCGGGTTGACGGGTCGTAAATCGAGTTCGATACCAATCCATATTCGAGTCACTTCTAACACCTCTATATCACATCCTAGTTCAACATTAAAGAAAAGAATGTTAAAATATTTGTGCCGTGGTTTGTTGAAACTTGAAACAGTGGGCTCATGTAACTAACAAAATACTTGAGCAACTAGAAGGAAATATTAGTTCACCTAGTTAGAATTTTTCATGTTACTCTTAAATCTTTGCAGACATTAACTGTTTCTCTAAAATTTTTGAGTGTGCCCATGTGCCCAACTTAAATTTATTATAAATATCCCTAACATTAATTTAGATGTTAAAAAGATACATTAATCTCGGGTGTAATCATAATATATGGAAATCATCTCATGGAAGTTGTTGGATCCTCCAAAACTTCACATATATGGCTATGCTATAAAAAGGTGTCTTTGTATACCATCAATTTCAACAAAAATCAAATAAATGCTAAACTAAGAAGCATGATATTGAAATTGTGGAAATCATCACATAAAAATTATGGTGTCCTGCAAAACTTCACATTTCTAGGTATAAAGAAGATGTCTCTGTATAGAATTTCGAAAGGAAAATCAAATAAAGGCTAAATTGGAAAGCATGATATTGAAAATGTGGAAATCATCCCATATGGTTTCGCAAAACTTCACATTTATAGGTATGCTAGAAGAGATGTTTTCAACAAAAAAAAATCAAATAAAGGTTAAAGTACAAAGCATGACATTGAAAGAGCACATAGGTTTTTTGATGGGGTTTTTTGTCATTGTATACCATGTGACTTGCACACTTGTGGATTATTGTATTAGTCTTCACAAAAAAAAATAATTTAAGCTCCAAATTTTCTTGTTAATGTATACTTTTTTGTTGAAAATGTTTATATACTAGATATGGATGAACAAGGCAATCATCAAATTAATACAGCGTGCAGCTTGAACAGATAACCAATTAGACAAACGCAAAATATACGTAATCAATCGTATTTTATACTTCCATCGAGTAGGCGTTATATATGTGTTTATATAGAGAGAGGAGTTTAGTGGTGACAGTGGTAGTCGGGCAGTCAAAAATAAATATGGGTGGTGGTAGTCAGAAGTTGTGGTGGTGGAGGAGATAAGAAGATGAAAATTGGGAGGCAAAATTAATACAACTTCTTAAGTTTTTTTGATGAAAACAAAGATGGCTTTAAGTCAATTTTGATGGAATTGGTGTTTAACATTATTTTGGCGTAATTGCATTTTGGCCGTTAAGGATGATTTTAAATAAATTGAAACTTTTTAGTTCTTGGAAGCCAAATCGAACTGTCGGACCTTAGCTTTTAAATAAATTGAAACTTTTTAGTTCTTGGAAGCCAAATCGAACTGTCGGACACCTATGGAGTCAAAATGGCGAGTTGGTTACAAATCGGGGGTCAAAACGAAATTAACCATTTTTTTTTTTTTGCCTATAAAAAGGCACTCAACCCACTTCTTTCCTTCATCCCCTTCCTTAACTCCTCCCCCTCAACAAAAAAAAATCTCCTCTTCCAGTATCTTTAATGGCCTCTTATTCTACATTTGCCACAATACTTTCTATACTCATCCTATTTTGTTTCTTGCTAATGACAACCTTAGCTGCCGAAAATTACCGTAATATTACAGGTAGTAAACACGTGTCACTGTGCTGCCCCAGGACTCCGAGATGTTGTACGGTAGATTAGAGTTCCCCTTGAAGACCTCAAGGATTCCCACCCATGGAGCTCCTTAGTATGTTAGTATTATGTGCTCGCTAGTGTGTTTTAACAAATAAAGAAGTGTTTGTTGGGACAAATATGTCCAGGTAGATATGATGTCTCTAGCTAGGTTGCTCAAAGTTTGTGTGTGGTTTCATATTTTTATTTTCCTGGAGAGTTAAGGGTGGGACTTGGGCAAGGAAATTTACTAGTAAATTTGCAGTAAAATAATAGATTTTATTTGTGTGTTTAGTGGCATCTTATATCACTTTAGTTCTCTCTCTCTCTCACAATCCCATATTTATTTTTAAATTTCAATTGGTTTTTATCATACTATAGTCTCTCAGTGACTACCCCCATTGCCAAAACTTTGTTAATGTCCTTGAGGGAAGTTACATTATCCCAACTTAGAGATAATGACAGGGCTTTGACAAAGTGCCAACAATTGTGAGAAAACGGCTAAGCAAACTCATGTAGATGGGCCTATTATCCATGTTCGAAACATTAAGACTGGTAATGTTAGATCACCCGGAACTGTTAGCCTGACTTGCTCAATTGGTAAGTCATTGACTTCATCCTCACCATCTACAAAGTAGCGTAAACGAAAAATGATTGATATTGTTTTCCAACAGATCACTCTCCTTACAATTCCCAACGAAAATGAGATTGGATAATAAAAAAAAAAACGTCTAGTATTGGAGGTCTGGGCAGCACACTTTTCGATTTTATATATGAGCAATTCTGAAAATGTGGAATGTTTTTTTTTTTTTGTGGGAATAGACTTTGCTTAGTAATACAATTTTTGTAAACAAAATTTAGTGTAATGTTTCCACTTTACAATATTGTTTTACACCGTTCTTGGAATTTTATATTCTTTTACTCATTTTCTCTTCATTTATTAAAATGAATATAAATACCTACATTGCACATTTCATGGTTTGCATTCGACAAACATTTTATTGAGTATCTAACAAATTTATGTCTTTAAAATTTTTTAATTTGTATGGAATGACCAAAGTTTTGTTGACAACATTTAGGAACATGAATGAAATTTGAGGGAGTACTTATACCCATACAAGTCCGTAACCACTTCCACAAACATTTCGGAGCATGCGATGACGGGGTTGTACATAACAACCCTCAAAAGAGAAAGAGATTAAGCCCGTACCTATTTTTGTTAGCATTGTACAAAGTCTTATATGTAAAAAGAATTTTATAAATGGCAAATAAAAAAAAATGGCTGCACTGTACAAAGACTAATATGCAACAAGTTTAAAAATTCAAAATGAAGAAAGGAAGTTGCATTAAACATACCACAAAAGAAAAAGAGATGAAACGTAAAAGACATTTCCCGTAAGCACTGTACGAGTTCTATTATGCAATAAGAAGTTTTAGAAAAGTTAAGTACAAATTAGATATTGCATTAAACAAACATCAAAAGTGAAAGATATGAAGTGTCAAGACATGTTTCTTAAGCATAATACGAAGTCTAATATGCAACAAGAAATTTAAAAATGCAAAATGAAAAGAAGGGGATGCGCTAAACAAACCTGAAGGTTGAAGATGAAAAGAAGGGTTGCACAAAACAAACCTCAAAGTTATAAAGACTAAGGGATACCCACGGCTCGAGACCGGTCAGATTTGAGGGGATATCAGCGGATTTCAAGGAAACGGATCGACCCCCGTCAGTAAGACACCAATTGCCGCGCATGGCAAAAGAATTGTCGTGTGCAGTGACCCAAAAGATTAGCATTGAAAACGCGTGATCAGAAGATCAAATCTATGACCCACAGAATCACGCATGGAGAAGACATCAATTGCTCGTGCAGAAGTCGAAACGTGTCTCGAAAGGATATATCACGCGTCCATCAGCTCAAGCTGACATTGCTCGAACCACTTCTGGCAAAAACGGTCTTAAGGGAAAAGGCTTCATCAACAGCAGTTAGAGGAGAAAGCATCTCCACCAGCTCGGTACAAATCAGCTCAGGAATACGCAGCTCTCAAAAACCAACAAAAAGACCGAGCTTCAAGAAACAGCTCTGGTCCAGGTAAAACCCTTTGCCTTCGGGATCTTCAATGTTTAAAAAAATACGAGTTACTTCTACTCCTCGGTCTCATTACTTTCGACTAAGGGGTGGCGGAACTCATGATGATACACAAAATGTCCAAACATTAACTAACGTCTGAAGAGTCAAGATCAGACCTGAAGTCCATTGGGTCAACCCAGCTTAAGGTAGCAGGACAGCTGAGTCCTTTATGGTCCACCATATTTTCCCCTAATCGGCTAGAGGAAACCAGCCCTGCGAATGCCCTTGGCATGAACAGATCAGCTCTGGATTCTTCGAAGGAGTGAGGGGGGTCAACATAGGTTCGGTCAATGCCTTACGTTCAGAACTGGGGAGGCAGAAACGCACCAAGCAACCTACCGACTGAATCCCGTAACCTCCAAAGAGATCTCAATCGGCTACATATCTCGAAGTGTTTAAGCAAATTTGGACTTCACGTGTCTAACGGAGGAAACTTCTCCTAAAAGTTCTATCACTTCGACAAGATATTTACGAAGAATCCTTAAACTTATGAACTTCCACATATCAAAGATCCGAGATAACCTCTAAGGGAAACTCTGGATACGCAAGGGAAGAAACTTCTCTGGCGGTTGGATGGCAACCGCCTCACCACTGCCACTTATCACAGTCGGCCTAACAACGCCTATAAGGATTCTCATAACTGGTCCACACAAGGATCAATCAATATTCATTCTTTTACTGCAAAGAGCACCCTGACTGCGTCGGAGTGGTTTTCGAACCCTTTGCAGGTTTTCCCCCCTTTGGGAGTCGACGAACAAGAACCAGGAGCAAGAAGCAAAGGAGCTGAAGTTGGAGCAAGGAGCGAGGAGCAGGAGAAGGAGCAAGGAGCTGGAATAAAGGAAGCAGAGCTGGAAACAGGAGCATTTTATATTCACATAACCGAATATACCCAAATAATAGAGGTTGTCATGCATTAACTCTCTTTTTCATGTTGATTTAACGGAATGCCATTTTTTGACATCAACATCTATAAATATATCTATCTAGTAATTCTTCTTATAGGGCTTTATAGAATTTAGGTCTGTCTTTTTGGTATACTATGGATTATGTTAGAAGATTGTGTAAAACTACTTTGTTTACAAATAAACTAAGTAAAACGTAATGACCAATTGTTCAAATAAATTTGTATTCAGATAAAATTTGTATTACTAAATTTATAAAAAAGAGCTAAAACATATTTCGATGATAAAAGATTTTTCACAGCTCGTACCTCAAGGTATTGTCTTAACTTCTGCAATAATTATACGCGTTTCATTTGTGCGGGCTTTTAAGGCTCTAATATACTTTTAACTAATCTATTATGTTTTAATTTTGAGGAAGTGAAGTTTGTACTTCACAACAAGTAAATTGAATATACACTTCAACAAAAAAAAAGTAAATTGAATATACGCTTCAGAAAATTGAATAGTTGTAGCAGAAAATATAAATTAGTAGCAAATGCTATTTACTATCAACCTACTACGTGATGTGGACTTTTTGTCTCAATGTTATCGGACCTATTTCATGTTCTAAATGCTAATTAAGATAGGCAAATTTGGATAATCTTGATGGCAGATGATTCACCTTTTTCCTTCCTCATGTTTCAACTTTATTTCAATTTTGGTTGAAATGTTATAAAGTGGCAACATTTAATTGTATACCGAAAATGTGAAAACTTTGGAGGCAAGCACACCACCATTTACTACTCCATGTGAAGAGGTCTGTGTTTTCTAATTTCATGCAATGTTGTAAAGTGGCACATGTGATCATTTTTACCAATAAAAAATAACTAGCACAAATTTGGTTCAACATAGGAAAAGGGTCTTTTTTTTTTTTTTGTTGAAGATAGGAAAAGGGTCTTTACCGTAAGTAGCATATATAACCATATATCATCACATGCCATTATAAATTTTTATTTTCAAAAATGCTAATTTAAATAGATCTTGTTTTTTCACACACCGCCAACTTTCAATTACAGAACCTCCCTCTCTAGAAAGTAACTGTTTTTTAAGAGTAAAGCTTCCTATATTCATTGTTTCTCCGGCGAAGGGAGGACCTTCGCCGGAGTTCTTTCTTTTCTTGTTCTAATAAATACTTATTATCTTTGTTGGTCTTTTAGAACCTGTTTTTGTTGATCTATAGGATCTTTTTTTTGTTGTTTTCGTGTTCCTTCTGGTTCGAGTGTTTGGTCATGGACAACTTTTTGAAACTTCTTCAACAACTCAAAACTCTCTTCATTTACAGAGGTGTGTTGAATCTCCCATATCCATACACATTTACAGAGGACGCATATATTCAATTCCTTCCAAATCTAGAAACCTCAGGAGAAGTGGATTTAGTCACATGTAAAGTCCCAGGGATCATTAGGGAGGATACAATCTTGGTCAAAAGATGTGAAGCAGACAAATCTACGATTGAACATGATTTTGATTCGGTATGGTCCTTTGTTCATGTTCAAACTCAAGCTTCTAGTTTCATGGAGGAAGATGTTGGACTGACAATGGGAGAAGGATCCCGACCGACGGTCGATGGAAGTTTTCCGATCACTCTAGTCCGTGGTGAAGAAACGGTTACAAACTTTGACCCACTCAAAGTTAGGTACTCAACCAAGGGAACCGTATGGTGGTAATGGGTCATGAACTCATGATAGTGGTGGAACCACTAAAGTCACATAGAAACTAAAATGCCTCCTCCATAGGTAGTGGGCATAGGGTTACTTCTTTGTGCTTTGTTCTTTCTTTTAACTTCTTATTGTAATCCACCTTGGCTTTGCCTAATCAATGAAGTTATCAGATTCCAAAAAAAAAAAATAGATCTTTTTTTTGAGAAGTCGACTACAATGTAGGTTAGTCGTAATAAGGGATACATCATCAAGATGTGATATGTTCGATAACCGCTGAGGTTAACCTACATTTGAAAGGGCCTAAAGGCCAATAACAAAGAGTCTAAAGTTCAAAAAATTTATTATGATTATTTATGTCTTTAATTATTCAAATTCGATAACTATGGATTCCACTTTGTAATGGGTCTAACCTGTGACTTACAGGATTTTGGAGTTTGTGTCAACACCATTAACAACTTGGCCAACCGAGTGTTGACAATTGATATTGACATAAAGGATCATTTTTTACCACAAAAATAACCAGGGTCGCCCCTGGCCCAAAATGCCAAAAGTGACCGTTTTGGACCAAGGATTTTAAAGGGCCCAAAAGCAAGGATCGGAATGTGATATAAGTTTTTTCCCACATTAATCACCAAACTCAAAGTGGTAAAGTGGCAACATCCCTTGCTTATATCCCACATGACCAGATGAAGCTCAAGCCCAAATATTCACTTTTTCTTTTTTATTTATTTTCTATTTCACATGTTGTATCCTGCTTGTTCAGTATAGCCATCCCCCTTTCACTCATATGCCCTAGCCGCATATGCCATAGCTTGGTAGTCTCAACTTCCCTGTCTGACGATGATACGGCTACAGATCCGGTAGCAGTGTTACCCTGTAGCACATATAGACCATTCTTCTTCAACCCCTTCATAACTGTAAGACTCCCCTTAGAAATCCGAAGAACACCACCTTCACCAGTATACTTGTAACCATTATCATCCAGAGTTCCCAAAGAGATTAGATTCCTCTTCAAATCTAGAACATGTCTGATGTCTGTTATAGTCCTCACAACACCTTCGTGCAACTCGGTCTGAATAGTACCAATTCCGACCACCTTACAAGAAGCGTTGTTTCCCATTAACACCTTACCGTCATTAATGACTGTGTAGATGGAAAACCATTCCTTATGAGGACAGACATGGAATGTACAACCAGTATCCAAAATCCACCTATCTTCTGCGAAGCAGGCATTGATCGCCATAACCATAGCTTCATCACGTTCTTCAATGATTGCCAAGACACTGCCATCATCTTCTTCGATGACTGCTGCATCACCTAGCTTCTTCCTAAGCTCAGGACAATTCCTCTTGAAGTGTCCCTCCTTCTTACATTTAAAGCATCTGTACTTCTTAGGTTTCGATTTAGACCATGAACGGCCCTTTCCATCAACCACATGTTGCGTCCTTCCCCTTACCACCGAACCATCACCTGAACTGCTTTCTTCCATTGACCTTCGTCTCAAATCCTTTGAATTCAAAGCTGTTTTAACATCCTCAAAGGTTGTAGTTCTTTTACCAGACATAAAAGAATCAACAAAGCTCTCATATGATGGTGGCAGGAATGCAAACAATAGTACTGCCTTATCTTCTTCCTCGAATTTGACATCTATATTTGCCAAATCTAAGAATACTCGGTTGAGTTCATCCATATGGTCTTTCAACGATTCTCCTTCTAACATCTGTAAACTAAATAATTTCTTTTTTAGATACAAACGATTAGTTAGGGATTTCGTCATATACCTTGTCTCCAGCTTACTCCATAGACCATCGGTTGTAGTTTCCGTAGCTACTTCCCGCATGACCTCATTCCTCAAACAGAGTAGAATTTGATCATGAGATCTCTCATGAGATCTTCCTTCTCTGCTGCTGATAATGATTCAGCGAGTGCAGCATTCCCATTCAACGTCTTCAGCAGGCCCTGTTGAACTAATAATGCTCACATCTTAATCTTCCAAAGATTTAAAATCGTTACTTCCATCGAACTTCTCTATCTCGTATTTCGCCATCACAGAAACCTCAATAACCAGTCCCTGATACCAGTTTGTTATGCCAATCTGGGTTTAGTGTGAACAATACGAGTAATCCAAGACAAGAAAAAGAAATAGTAAAGAACAATCAATAACAGAACACAGAGATTTTTGTGGTTCGGTTGGTGAGACCTACTCCATGGCGACAACGGCGCGATGATTTCTACTATGATAAACAAACAAGTTTACACAAGAGATTTCGTGAGATTGTGCTACTGATATTTCCTTAGGGTTTAGTTTATATAACCACTAAACCCTAATCCCACCGCCTCACCGACTCTCTACAACCGACTCTCTCTACAACCGACATTATACACAGATAACACTAATCACCGACATAAGCCTAGCTTCTGCATCCCAGCTCTGTCTCGGAGTCCAACTCTGCCTCACAGCCTTGCTTCGCATACCAGCTCTGACTCAGTAATCAACTTTGCTAACGGGTCCAAAATTCGGCGCCGAGACCTTGGCTAACGGGTCAGAAATTCAGCGCCGAAATCTTCGATTTCGGCATTACCATTGCCTTGTAAGCGGGTTGGCGGGTCGTAAACCAGATTCGATATCAACCCATATTCGAGTCACTTCTCACAGTAACAATCCAATTCAAGTCATTTGAAGTAAGTAAACAAAATTACAGGTTTCGAGATAGGAGCTTTAGTTTTTGGGCTTCACATAGTTGGATAAAGATCAATGAAGTTTGATCGACATATTTGGCGGCTAAGGCAGGAAGAAGCTGATGTTATCATGTGAATATTAAAGAGAAATTCTATTTCTAAAAACTGAATATAGTTCGTGCAAGCTTAGTGTTCACAAGGAAAAAAAATCAGCTCACAAACAATAATACCTCTAGCTTAGCTTTAAAGAGGTCCAATGCAGGTCCTTCCATCTTTCCAATATCCAAAAACTCAGATGTTTGTATGTTTGATTCACCGGCTTTGTTTAGGCAGTAGCGGATGTTGGGTTCCAACTCTGCAACACCTTCACGGCACAATACTTGGTTTTCTAGGTCACCATACTTTCCAAGTTCCTCGTAAACAACCATGTCATTCTTACCTAAGGAGCAAAAATAAGTCTAACAGATTAATGCACCTGGCACGTTTGGAACACATTAGTGCAGTGTCCCAATTGCGGTGAAGTTCAAAGATTAGGTTCCCCTTCATATAAGAAGCATAGGCCTGCACTTGCAAAAAAAGTATTGTTAAAGAGAATAAGAAAATGAAACCATGTCATTTTGTGCTAGCAAAAGACAGCAACTCAGACAGGAAAGAAATCTGTATGAAAGTATCAAATAAGAACAAGTATTTTAAATACAACTTCAAAACCACATACAACGAATAAAAACTATAGAAGGCACCTCAGCTTCTAAATCTTATTTTGTGTATCATGAAAGTATTCAAAGTCTTGGTACATTTATTTGAAAGAATGTAATAGATCTTATTTTGTGTATTATTTTGCCTGGATTTCGTTGGCCAAATTTTTGTCTCAGTAGTGTTCGTCTCTTCAGATATACATGCAGAACTCTTTGTTTAAAATTATAAAGAACAAGGAAAATCTAACCTAACAATTAAGGAATGTGTAGAATGAAACTTTTGAAATTATTCCAAATACAAAATTATGCTTAAGCTTCTCTAATGTTTTCTTTGTCTTGCAGTCAAAGACATAATGCTTTGATTAATGGTTTTGATACCATTTACAAAGAGTACCTTGTGAGCATGTTGTGCTACTGTTTTTCTCGGTAATGACACTTCGATTAAAGACCCAATGTTGTATACACGTAAGAATACTATCACTAGAAATTTCATTGCCGATTTGGAGGGATATATTCATATCAGTATGATAGAGTTGTACAAGTAAATCAAAATCACGCTGGACAATTACCAATTGAATAAAGAAATTCTTATATTAGTTAAGTGAGATAACTGAACCTACCAACTGTTATGGAGAGGTTGTTCAAGACTCAAGGAACCAATTGAAGAAAAATACTTGAAAAAGCCAAGACATGGGACATAAGACTCTAAATCGAAAGATTAATAAGTTCCTTCGCTCTTGCTCAAGAACAGAGTCTCGTGATGGGAAATAGTAGTTAAGTTATGGGTATAGACCTGCCAAATTTGGCCATCGAATCATCCAATATTTGTCCAAAGAGCGACTAATGTCGGGTAAGTTCAATCTTTTTTGCCATGGAATAATATTAGCTTTGGCTGGTATAATCTTATCAACTAATGTACTGGAAGTTCAATCCTTTTGGATATTAATGGTAATTTTATATCCTTATCTGCAATGTAAGGTATGAAGATCTCATAAGTCATAATCATCTTATGTGTTTTATTAATCTCATTCAATGGATGATGAAGATCATCAAAAAGTTTGTTTTAAGCGTGTCGTAAGCACGGGTTATACTTAGTATTATATATAACAAATTTAATTGGTGCAGGACAAGTTTTACTACCTAATCTCAAACCCGCCTCCGAATTCGATAATTATTTTTAGTTCAACAAAATAGAAATCCCATTAAAGGCGGACTTGGGCGAAAACCAACCAATTCAGACCAAATTAACACCTGTAAAGCTATGCTGTAAAAAGTACACGTTGTTGGATATTTGAATATTCAGACATACTTGGATCATCTGTGATAGAGACGGTAAACAAAGAAATGTTAAAGAATAATTCCTTATTTCATCAAAAAAGAATAATTCTTGGCCACTTACAATTTTATGGAGAAAAAAAGTTTATACAGCTCTGTCATCATTTAAGATATAAAATTTATAATCCTTTAAAAGAAAAAAAGATAAGTGTTTCTTCCATTCAAAAATAAAAAGTCAAGACAACCATCTAACGACATAATATCGTCCCTTTCAACAAAAAAAAAAAGACGTAATGTCGTTGCCACCTGTTTTATATTGGCTTTTGGTATAGGAAGAGCAACATTTAGTAAAGGCAGTGCGTTAGAAAAGTCAATTTATGTATTTGCTCTTCCTTTACCAAATTAGTTTAAGGAGGGCGTTATAAGGATCATTTAATAAATAGTGTTAAAATATAAGGACTTGATAAAAATTAATAATAAATCTAATATTCTATTCACTTGTAGTTTTCTCTCACATAAATAACATCACTACTATCAACATCACCATCAATATTACAAACTTGCAAAGTTTACCATCACTATAGTCGTAGTTTCAAGATTTTAATGATGCCTCAAGATCTCATGGATGAGGAACCACCATTAATGAAGAAGGAGGCAACCTACATCAAGAAAGAATTACAAACCCCTCTATGGAGATGAGTGTTGTTGTGTTAGTCATCTAGGGTTTAGGTTTTCATCTCTATCTCTCTCTCTTTGATCGAAACGAACAGGTTTAGGATTTTTCTCTCTTTTGGTTGAACAGGTTTTAAAGGGTGTTAATCTCTCTTCTCTCTCTTTGATCGATGAACAAGTTTTTGGTCGAACATGATTTTTTTTCTCTTCTCTAACTTTTGTTCAAAAATAGTTTGAGGGGAGTGACCAAAATTTAAAATTGAGATATTATAGAAAATAGTGTTTAGCCCTCCCTACTCTAAAATGAATGCTCTCCCTATCTAATGCACTGCCTTTGCTAAAAATTGCTCTTCCTATACCAAAAACCTTTATATTCTGCCACCGTGTTTATCCACTTAAAATCATTGTTTTAAACAAATGATTTTTAAAACGTTAAATTTAAAAGTTTAAGCTAAATTCAAACTAAAAATTGGAACTTGACATACAGTACCTTAAACAAACGTCATTTCTGACATAACATAACAAATCGCACTCTAATTTACTGTTAGAAACGAAACAACGGCTAAACACAGACCCAAACTAAACTCGCACTCATGGACGTACACACTTAAACATTACGTCTGGACTTGACATACATTAGTAATAAAACAACGACAACCAAACGCAAACACATTCGATAAACTTGTTTGTTTCGTTCTAATTATGTGAAAAATCTAAATTTAACGTGCCAGTGTTTTATTAGCAGATGAAAGTTCAATTAACATGTCCTATTAAATATTTTGTGTATATGCAGTGTTATTGTTGTTGAAAGTGTGTATGCAGTTATGAAAAAAAATGTAGGAGCTTTAATAAAGAAGAAGTGAATTTCAGGTAGCAATAAGAAAATGTTCTTGCACTTGTCATTACATGGAGTGGGTCCACTCCCCCGTTCACTTGGGAGGTAGGAATCAAAATTACAGGGACAAAACCAGAAATCAGAATCACCGGGGGCCAAATGCAAATAAACGTTTAGAAAAATTCTCTCTTTTATACTTTTTCATACACTACCTAAAATTATTGTTACAAAATATTTACGTTAATTCATCGAGATAGTACGGTGACAAAATAAAATTTGATATTTTACAAGAACGATCACCTCATTATACCAAACACAATGAAATCGTTGAAGTGTATTAAACTAATAGACGAGTGAGAACTTAAGCCGTTTCAAGTCATTCATCATGTTATCAGTGTTCAATGGATTTTACATTACCAATTTTTTCACAAAACGTAACCAACAAAATTTATCAATTTAAACCCTCAGATGCTCGAACTTTTATATTAGATTTAACGTTGGCCACTATATTAACGTGATATGAGTTTTTGGATATAAATTAAATATTTTATTAATTACAAAATTTCATCAAATAGAACACAACTAGAATAGTTGCACTAAAATTCATATCTATTTACATACGACAAAAATAGTCAATATTTACATACAATTTTATCGATATCTATATGTAATACATAAAAGTTTTAAGTATTTTAAATATATATTCAATTGGGGAATTAGTTTATGATAGAATGTTAACTCTTAATCACAATCCAAATATAAATTAGTAATACTACTACCATTAGAGATAATTGGCCTCCCCATATAGGTTTAACTATGTTGAGGTCAAGGGGGGCCATGGCCCCTCCTGGCCCCAACATAGTTCCGTCCCTGCAAAATTAGTAAGGAAAAATGGGCTTAGGATCCAGAAATGATGACCCTAAAGATGATAAGATCCAGGGCAGAATTTAAATGAGTTGCAGGTCCAATGGGTATGCAACTGGTGGGCCTGAACTGAAAAGCACAAAAAAAGTTGTGCCTTATTTCTTTAATACCCTAAATGGCCTTCTTACTCAAATATCAGCTTAATATGAAATTTTTCTTTCTCTCTCTAACTTTCCATTTCTTTTACTTTCTTTTCAAACAAAAGCTTTCCATCTCTCGATTAATGAAAATTGTATTTCCTTTTCCTTCTCATTGTATCTATCTCTTTCAAAGAGAGAATCGTCATCTCCATTTTTCTCTCTTCCAAACTCACTCACAGTAAGATTTGTTTTCATTTTATTTTCAAGAATCAAGATCGGAAGATACAAAGATCTGTACACTAAGAAGATCTATGATTATTGATTTTGTTAGGGTTTGATTTCTTGAACAAAGACTTGTGTTTATTTTGTTAGGGTTTGATCTGTACACTAAGAAGATTTGGGATTGTTTTCATTTTATCTTCAAAGACCTATGTTTATTTTAATGGTGAAGAAATTAGATCTGGGATTTATTGGTTTTGTCAGGGTTTGCTTTCTTGAACAAATTTGGTGAAAGTTTATTGGTAAAGAAATTTAATGGTGAAGAACTCAGACATGTTGGTCTTGTTGATTTGGAGAAGAAATATTGAGATTTGGTTTTGTGTTTTTGTTCTTCATAGATCTTAGGGGTTTTGGTTCTTCAACCTATTTCGCTTGCTCCTTCGTAGGAAGGTGTTTCGGTTCTAACCTTTTCTCACCTTACCATGATGTAGATGGTAAACAAGCCTTACGAAGATTCAAAATCGAAGGCTATGGAAGAACAAATGGTGATGAGAACAAACCCTAGAAAGAAAAATTAAGTATAACAAAGATTATATTTCAGTTACAGTACATAAATGAATGTATGAACATTCAGTTATTATTTGAACAATGCATGACAAAATTTACGATACGTTGTTGGATGGTCAGTAAAGTATTATGTGTATAGTACATTACAAAATGTTAGTACACTCTTCACTTCCCGCTGTACTACCAAGTTCCTGTTACCTGTGTTTGTGCACTGGACACACTACATTTTAAAGATGATGAATATTTCTCTTAAAGATTATGAATCTTTTACTACACATTTGAAAATGTAAGCTTTTAATACTCCCTCCGTCTCATATTAATAGTCCCGCTTTGGAACTCCAACTTTTTTTCATATATTTTGTTCTTCCATCTGTACCCTTATTTATTGTAGAAAAAAATGTAAAATTTAAGAGAGTCTCATTTTCCCACCTCACTAAACATTAAAGAGTTTTTATTGGAAAACTAATTCCAACAAATTTTAGTTGACTCAAGATAAGGGCATTGTGGGAAAGTAGATGGATTTTATATGATAAAAAAGGAAGTGAGACTCTTAATATGAGACGTCTCTAAAAGGAAAGTGAGACTCTTAATATGAGACGGAGGGAGTATAATTTTATGTTGTGTTCTAAGTTACTTAATTTCAGATCTTCTGTTTTGTACTAGTACATATTTGTATTGACTGTACATTTTACAACTTACAGTACATATTTGTATTTACTGAACATTTTTAAATGTACGTTAGGCTATGAAAGGTTTTATCGAAAGTTCTGCCCTTCACATAGTCCTCAAATCGATCAATGTTATCTTTAGTCGAAGTTGTATTACTCTGTACCAACAACTTTGTACTAAAAGTTATCATTCCACCAAATGACCAGTGCATAAAATAATTCCCGGTACACAAGAAAATTCCAAGTACAAAAAGTGTCTAGTACATAACCAAATGACAGGTACATATTGGATCTTGTTTGAGTATTGGATCTTATTTCTATTTCTAAATTTTCTCTCTAAAAATTTCAAAAAGTGTATATGACATTTCCTCATCTTAAAGATTTTCCCGGTGCACAAGAAAATTTCCAATATAAAAGTGTCTCGTACATAACCAAAGGGTCATTACATGAAATAATTCCCGGTACACAAGAAAATTCCCAGAACAAAAGGGTTTAGTACATACCCAAATGGCTAGTAAATAAAATAATTCCCGGTACACGAGATAATTCCCAGTACAAAAGTGCACTAGAAATAAATAAAAAAAATGTACAGTACATAAAACAATTTCCGGTACAAACAATTTCCGGTACACAAGTAAATCTATATTCCCGCATTTAGATGATTATGTGAAAGAAAATTATTTTATTAATAGTAAATTCGCAAATGTCCCGTACATTTTAAAATTTCTGTGCATGTTAAGAAGGTCAAGTACAAAAAAAAAAATTACATTATTCACCGTACATTCGTAAATGTCCAGTAAATATCATATATATTCCCGCATTAAGATGATTCTGTGAAAGAAAATTATTTTATTGATAGTACATTTCTAAATTTCCCGTACATTTTAAAATTTTCTATACATTTTCAAATGCCAAGCGAAAGGAAAAGAAAACTGAAAAAGAAAGAAAAATGCAAAAGAGAAATCTTAAGAGAAAAAAATGAGAAATAAAGAAAAATGGGAGAGAAAATTGAGTAAGAAAAAAAACGGATGGGTGTGTTTAATACAACCTAATAAAACTTAGTATACAACAGAACTCCATTTAGTAAGCGCATTGTCTGGACATTAGTAAAATGTATATGAAAAAAATAAACCATAAAACATTGGAGCCTACTGCTTCTTCGGGAGCCTTCGTCTTCCCCTTTTGATTTCTCTAGGAGTTTGCTTGTCTTTGCAGGTTCTTGCTGAAAAGGATGAACAGTCAGTGGTAAATACATTTGTATCAGAACCATCCAATGTATATGTGCAGGGAACAAACATGTGCACAGGAAACGAAATTTGTGTACATGAAAGAATGTTTAAGTGCATGATAATAGTACTCACAATTATTTCTCACGAAGAACCTTATGTTCAGGGACCAAAATTGTGTAAACACTATAACATACTAAGTTCGTGGGCCTACCTACAGGGAACATAACGTGTAAACAATATAACATTTGCAAGTGAACAATGTACATGGACCAAATAACACATTTAGTACATGTTGTAATGTTCTCTGAATAGTTGGGTGGACAGAAAAAAAATCAACGATATACTACTAAACAAGTCAGATGCCAGAATGCCCTAGTAAATCCATTTATTTACTGTAAATTTATTTATTGGTGGTGCATAAGTTAATTTACCGGAAAGAAAATAGTTTACAAGATGTGAAATTATGTACCAGGAACAAAATTGTGTAAATCCCTGTAACATTTTAAGTGCATAGGTAAATTTAACGTCCAACCAAGGATTTACAGTGAATTGTGTTACTTCTGTAAGAACCATTAAAAATTTCTCAGTCCATCGTATAGTGAAATATATACAGGGAATGAAGATATGCATAAAACATTAACATATGTACAGTGAAATCAACGAAATCAAACATAGGATGCCAATAATATTTATTTTATGTGTTTGTACATACAGAAAATTTCTAAGATTTAGGGTTCTTAAACATAATAAAAGAGGAAAGTTTTTTTTAGATTTAGGTTTCTTACAAAAAAATCAAACAAGAAAGTTTCTATGATTTAGGAGTCTTAAAAAAAATAAAAGAGGAAAGCTTTTTCAGATTTAGAGTTCTTACAAAAAACCAAACTAAAAAGTTTCCAAGGTTTAGGGTTCTTAAGTAAAAATCAAACACAAAGTTTCTTTGATTTAAGGTTTGTTTTGCACTATGGAAAGTTGAGAATCAAAACACATTCATAAGAAGGCATCAAGTAAAATAGGTTGAAAAACAAAAACACAAAGGTCTTTAAAGAGCAGAAACACAATACTGATCTCAATATTTCTTCTACAAATCAACAAAAGATCATTGATTTGATTTTTAACAAAAACAAAAAGAAGAGGTTGAAGAATAAAGAGGAAACATAGTGTTTCTTAGTGTTATTTATTTGTTCTTGGTTGATCAGTGGCGAAAAGGGGATTTGAAGTAGATTTAGAGTTTTTCTGTTTAATCTTGGCGATAGTAGGAGAAACTTGCTGTTTTGAAACAGATTATTTGCTGTAAATGTTTTTGTTACAAAGAAGATAAGCTTTTTTATAGAGATTTATTAGAGAGGAAATGAGAAAGAGAAGCTTTTTTATGGAGATTTGTAGAGAGAGAGAGTAGCCGATTTTTAGCAAGGCCAGCGCTTTGGGGAAAGCTAAATAGTTTCCAGGGTGTGAAGACTTGGTCAAAAGTTGGTCAATTTTGTTTGACAATTTTATTTAGGGGGAAAGCAAAATAGCTTCTCCACCTCAGCTCTCTCTCTCCACCTCACTTCTCTCTCTCCACCTCATCTTCTCTCTCCCTACCATTCTCTCTCTCTCTTCTCCGATTAGGTCGCTATGGAAAAAAAAAAAATATTTCACTCACTCTCTCTCTCTAGAAACTCTCTTCTCTGATTAGACTGATCTGGCCTGATGAAAACTTGCCCTTTCAACAGCAGATCCAAGTAACCCATTTGTGAAAATCTTGAAAAGACCTAAAAATAAACAAACTCCACAAAATATGAAGAACATCAAATGCCCTAATTTTTTCTCTCTCTAACATTCTTCCCAAATAAAGGAGACCCCAGATGATGAACTCTTTGATTCTGATGTTGAGTTTGCTTCTTTCCTAAAAATGAATCCAACCCATCAACTGAAAGTGTACTATTATTTTGGGTATCTGATCTAGGGGAATTAATTTGAAGTTCGATCTCGTGATGGGTATTATTTCGTTTGAAAGATGCACCTCTTCTGGTCATGGGTCCAGAAAATCTTGAACTGTTAACTCTCTTCTGTGACATCATTCCATCACTGTTGTTGTTGTTATTGTGATTTTGCTGGAAACCCATCAACTGGTAGAGGAAGAAGAGAAATGGGTAGGGGTTTTAATGGGTATTTAATGACAAATATAGGGAATAGTCGGAGATTGAAATCGCCATTAAAATTCAGTTTGAGAGCTTCTTTTTATTACACACATATACAAGATCCGTATTAGTCACACAGTTTATGTTTTAATTTATTAAAGACGTAGAAAAAATCCTTTGGAGGCAGGTTTGATCTAGGGATGTCAAAAACACATGTTGTGGTTGAATATAGTTGGACTACACTTTTTCAAAATATTTTATTTTCAAAATAATTGAGGTGTGAATAGTTTCAGGATTTGTCATCACATGAGGGGAAAATAAAAAGAGATGAATTTTTTATTACCGCGTCCCTCTAATAATTTTGATACTGAGATTCGAAAGTAATTTTCACTTTCAAAATTCAGTTAATTATTTTCATAGTACGATTCTTTTTGAAAAGAAGTTATCTTCATGTGGTATATAGACACTTACATAGGAGATGCAGTTTTATTTCAAATGTTTTTTTAAATTTAAATATCGTTAACAACTTAGATCATATGCCAACAATTCTTGATTGGAGTAGTAATAGGTATAATCTTCCATTTTAGAAGTCAATAGTTCGAAACACACGCTGAACAGTTCAAAAAAAATAACTTAGGTCGTATTAACATAAATGAACTAATTTAAAGTTTCATCCATGTTGGCAATGTCCATTTTGTCAACAACCTAGTTTATATTAAGATAGGTGGCCATTCCTTCAACAACAACAAAAAAAAATGCTACTATACGCAACTCTAATGTTACCAACGACAACTATTGAACAAAAATAATTAAATAGAACTAATTCAAATAGTGTCTTAAATTACTAACCAACACCAAAAATAAAAATCAAGTATAACCAAAATTTTCCTCCATTTTATAAACAACTCTATTTTACTAAAAAGAATTACTGCACAAAAATAACTACATAAAACTAATTAAACATTTTTCTAAATTTCAAAATCAACACCACAAACAAAAAATCAAATATAACCGAATTTTTTTCCAAATATCTTGGGGTTCGAATTTCTATTACAATAAGTAATTGTTCGTTCATAAATAAAATTTAATCGAATGTTAAGCTACAAAATTAACAAAAAGATATTATATTTCTATCAGAGCATCCCATGTTGTAATTCGAGGTAGAACCCAATAGCTTCATTCGCATGCACAAAGTTGATAATATTGATTCCAACCTATATGTAACTAGGTTTCCGCCGCGTCCTACGGACGCGACAAATCCCTCTTGATAATGCCAATAGATCATATTTTTTTTATTTACTCGAAAGGAGAAGTTGAAGATAAAGAAAG